>OMLP01028758.1:14000-25342 GCA_900302685.1 Spondyliosoma cantharus | reverse complement strand
CAATGTAGAGAAAAATCTACTTTATCAAGTACAAAATTAACACTAAATAACTGACTTGTCCGACTATCCAAACACTCACAGGTGGAGTGAAAAATCAAGGATGAAACAGCTGGTCTTCAGGTCCAAAGTGTTTAATCAAAAAAACAGGATACATGCAGTGAGCTCTCCCGGGAGAAACTGACTTCTTTGTCTAATGCTCTGGCTTATATACAGTTCTGATCCACGATTCCACCTTCTTTTCTCAAGGACAATTACATCATCTTACCGGTGGATAACTCTCTAAAGCTTCCTAACACAAAAAAGGTGCCAGACATCCCCCTCCTGGCCCCCTCCCATCTTGGAGCAGTGGGTGTCTTTCAGCGGCGACCTTCTTTTCCTTATCTCATTCCCAGCTCCCGCAGCCCAAAGTTAAGCGTGGTCCTGACAATTTGGTAAACACAGACTTACTTTGTCTAAACACAGACTACTGTAATAGTAGCAGGTGCATCCCAGCTGCTGAGCCAGCATTATTTATCATTTCCTAATAAGGGCATGATCTCATGGGTTACTTTAGGTCAGGTTTTGATACACCACAGTTTACTTGAGGTCAGATTTTGATCCACTACAATCTGTGTTTCATTTGTTAATCATTGCTGTGTATTTAGTTCTCCCCTCACTCTTTGGCAGGTTGTTTGTTTTCCTTCTTTGTACTCCATATCAGTCCTGTGTTCCCAGTGCTTCATTGGCTTCATTTAGTTTTTGTATTTTTGTTCTTCATTAGTTCTTGGATTTGCCCCTGCTGCTTCTTTAGTCTTTGCTGTCTGCCAGTTCTGTTGTTTTTGTGTTACAACTTTTTTTTAATCAAAGCTCACTTTCTGTTTTTCAACCTGCCTGCCGTTGTAGTGTCTGGATTTGAGTCTTCACCTTTGTTTGCCAAACGTTAACACTTTTTGTACCTATTAGTTACACGCTAAAACATGTAAACATAGGGCCCAAAAAAATACCTGATTTCTCCTTTAACAGCTATAAAAACATGAACCAGATGAGTACAAGCTGTTCACATATTGCTTTTTTTTTTTTTTATTGTATTAATGCACTTAGCGTTGACATGTAACTGACAGAAACAAGAGATCATCACTCTATTTACAGTGAATCCTTCCTCAGACCTTCAACAAATAATAATCTTTGACTTTACTGGTGTTTTAAAGGCTGTTAAACATAAAAACATACACCCGTCTTGAAAGACATAAAAAAGATTTACTGCAATTTGAAAAATTACAGTCACTGAGGTCTTAAAACTGCATTATTGTGTCTTTTTGGTCTTTATCACTTTCTTTAAGACCCCGTCCAGACCTAGCAAAACGATCTTTTATTTCTCCGTCTTCCTCGGCATCGTTTTCAGAATATTTGCATCCACACGCTGGACTGAAAACGACTGAAAACGATGTAGTTCATATTCCAGGCCTAAGACACAGGCAAAACATCTATACTTCCTTTGAAGACCCTGTTGACTCACCTGTGTCATGATCGTCCAGTTCATTCTGTGTTTATCTCTTCTTTGATTGCAGAAAGCTTTGGAAATGAAGAGAGAGGAATACGAAAGTTTACCAGGGTGGAAGCAAGTGAATTTAAAGAAGGCCAAAGGACTGTTTTAAGGAAGTTTTTAATCGAAGATCGTACGCGAAGTGAATAAAAAGTGGACAGTTGAGACGAAGACAGGAAATACAACACAAACCTTGTTTTTGTGGTAACATGCAAGGACACTGGTCGTGAAATTCAAAATGTCTGAATCTTAAGAAAATGAACATGAAGGATGAGACTGGAGATGCACTCGCCTTGCTTATAGTCATGTTTTACCTTTCATCTTTGTCATTACATAATTAAATTAAATTCAGTCGGTTAAGAGAAGGTGAAAACACCTCGCTTTGGTTCGTACTTGGTGTTTGCAAAGTTACCGCTCATGGACTTGAAGACAATGTGCACACTAGGACACTTGGTGTCAGAGTGCCATGCTATGGTTGTGTATGTGTGTGTGCGATTGTATATAATGTTTGTGTGTGTGTGTGTGTGTGTGTGTGTGTGTGTGTATGTGTGTGTGTGTGTAATGTTTATATGTTTACATGTGTGTAGGTGCATCTGTGACTTTGTATCTATGTAAAAACAAATCCTGTCACGTCAGATGTTGTGAGGAAACTTGTTTGTTTTTTTTGTCTACAGTGTCTGAATGCTGTCAGGCCATGTAGGGAACTCATGTTGCTTGATCTCGTTTGAAACTGCTGAAGTGACTCTGACTCGCTGAGAGCAGAGATGTACGAGTTGTAATTTAAAGGTTTGAGAAGCAGCAGCTTGATGAATCTGAATGTATAGTGCCTTGCTTTTTGTGTACAGTTTATATACAGAAATTCTAGTCTGCATTTTTAAAGACTTTCTTTGTGATATATGACATAGTGAATTAAATCACAATAATGCTAAACTCAAACCATGTGTCATTCTTTGTCTCCTGCTTCATACATTTAAAGGGAATTCAGACCGCATATTAACTTCAGTCCTGAGTGATCAGACCACAAACAGACAGCTCTACATCAGTCAGTTCACATCTGGCATTAACATGTCTCTTGAAAAGCATCTTACTTCCCCACTCCATACACAAATAAACACGTACATCACCTCCACAAACAGACAGATTGTTTTGTTATACAAACAAAGAGTAAAACTCAATGGCTGTATCCCAATTCAGGGGCTGCATCCTTCAGAGGCCGCATTTGAAGGCCAATTACCTCACAACGCCGCGCGAAGGCTGTCCCAATTCAAAGGCTCCTTCAAATGTACCCCACAAATGTGGCCTTCTTTTCCCTCTTTTTGGAGGATGCATCAGAGTCCTGCACGGGCAGGGCCGGCTCTAGGCATAGGCGATATAGGCGGTCGCCTAGAGCGCCATCTGCTGGAGGGGCACCGGCAGTCACCCTCGAGGGAGAAAAAAAAACAAATAATAATTTTCGATGCCCGTTGGCGCCCCCTACCCCTGAAAATCTCTCTGAAAATAACAAATATTAACAAAATAAAGAAAAAGATAAACAATGACATGTTTCTCACTTATGGTGCTGAGTCACGTGACGTGTGATCATTGGCTGTGCACCTCAGAAGGTCAGACAGGTGCCACAGAGGTCTGGTCACGTCAAGTGACAGACAGGTTGCTTTATTTCAACCTAGCTAGCAAGCTAATACAAATGAAACGTCCTCAAAAAAAAATGGCATTTTAAAAAAAGATGACATAATGTTGCCTTTATATTGGGACTTCTTCTCCTTCTCCTCTTCTCTTTCGGTACTGTGTACCCGAGGGCGGTGACGGCCGGTTATATTATCAAAACATTATGTTTTGATAATATAAAGGTAACATTATGTCATCTTTTGAAATAAGGTTGAAATAAAGCAACACTGGCTTAACACGCTAGACAATGACTGATAGCTAACTTACTAAGAAGGATAAATTAATCATGAATCAAAGTAGAGGCCAACCCGTCCAGATGTGCCACCGGTGCAGAGTGTACTCTGTGTTGTTTATTGTGAAATGGTAGTGAAACAGAGCAGTGCGTAAGAGACCACAAACAATTGGCTAAACTTATACACTTCTCAGAGTGGTGTGGATGTTGCATCAGAAGGCTCCTCTCTAGCTGCTGGTAGCTTCATCTGGAAATATTTTTTGAGCGCATCTAGACAGATAAAGAGTAGATTCACTTATTACTGTACAAGCAAAAATAAAAATAAAAAATACAGCAGACAGAATAGGACAAACAACTGTTGCAGCTTGCAGCAGTTATTTGCATAAGTAGTGTGTTCAACATAACATTTATTATTAACTTATAATAAAAGATTCACCACCATTTCACAATGCCAGCCTGTGTGTGTGTGTACTGACTGTGTCCCTCGTTACTCCTACAGGTGAAATAAATGTGCAGATCCTGATTCCTGGTCTGAGTGGTGTTGTTCAAGTTAAAGCAACCAGATGAAAGCTGCTACATTAGCTAGCTAATAATGATAATAATGAAAACATTACTGTGGGTTCAATAACAGGTTTACCTCTCCACGGTCCTCTCAGACGGAGATAAACCAGAGCCGCTTCTCCTCTTCCTCCACAAGCAGGAGGATTAGAAAGGAAATCAGGAATTTCTGTAGCTCGAACATATTTGATGGTCAAACTTTACTTTTCATGTAACTTTCACAGACCTGGGCCGCATAAATAGTGACATACAGGTAGGGGCGGGAACATCTAGTAACGCAACTAGGAAATGCTCCGAAGGGTAGACTGTCCCATTTGATGCGGCCTGCAGGTCTCTCCGAAGGACCCATCATTTGCTGGCGGCGAAGGCAGGGTCCTTGAAGGATGCTGCCCCTGAATTGGGACACAGCTACGGAGTGAGGCGGGCAAAGGACAGGTGAGGGATAGGACCTGAAAAGCAAGATGTGACACATGAGGCCACAATTTAAAAATAACTTGGGGTTCGGGGCGGCTGTAGCTCAGTGGGTAGAGCCGTTCAATCAGTGATTGAAAGGTCACTGGTTTGATTCCAGGCTCCCCTGGGCGGGACTACAGGCCGAAGTATCCTTGAGCAAGATACTGAACCCCAAAACTGCTCCTGTAAGGGTCCTGCAATGAGCTGGCGACTCATTCAGGGGTGTACCCTGGCCTTCGCCCAACAAGTCACTGGAATAGGCTCCAGTAATCCCCCTGAAAAAGGGGGACAAAGTCAATTTTTTTTTTTTTTTTGGTAAGTCTGATAAGATCATGGATGAAATGTAGTGAACCTACCTTTCGTGTACATAACATCATCTTTTTTTTTATCATCAACCAAGTAGTTTTGTTGCCTAAACCTAACCAAACTGTGACCCTTTCACAACATTGAGCACCTTTACTTATGTTGCCGTGACAATGAACGATGACAATGAATCACATGACTAATGATATCCGCAGTGCTTTTACTACTAATGGAATGGAAGCACCAAATGTATCAATCACATAAATGTAAAACCTGTAATGGTGTTGATGTCAACACTCGGTCCACTTAACAAGGCTAGTATTGGTGCAAATGTGGGTAAAATGTACTGAATTGGTGCTTTGCTATACATAACGTCAAGTATAGGCATCAGATTCTGTCTATTGTCAACAAGAAAAGTGCAAGTCTAATTATATTTAAAATTCAGATGGTTATGGTTATATAAAGTTACAGATGAAATGATCCCCTCTGAACCATTGGGCTAGAGCTAAGGTGGCCATGCTACAAAGGCTATGCGGGTTTCACACATCCACATGCATTCATTCCTTCATCAATCTTTCCATCTCCGCCTTTTTGGTCCCTAACATTTCATCCTGTTCACCTTCCATCTTACTCAAACAACCCCTGAAAACAACAGTTTCAGTCCCTTATGCTCTTATTAGAAATCTTCCAGCAGTTTCTCACTCCATCATCAAAACCAAAGAACCAGTTGTTCGCCCATCAATACGACGTCCCAGGGTGAAGCCTTGAATCCGACAAGAGACAGAAGTCGCTGATGGGATTGCTGCTAGACCCGCAGGCGACTGGCCAGGCAGGCTAACAAGTAAGTAGATGGACACCTAAAAGAGTTTGTCAGAATGAAGCTGCCTTCTCAGTGGTGTTCTGGGGCTTAAAATGGAAAAGGCAGGATGAAAACAAGGCTACATGGGACCTCAGCCATTTCTCTGTGTTCTGCAGATGAAGAAAGGACGCCTGATCAAGCGCAGCAGGGGAAGAAGGCAGGCTGGGAGGCCAGAGGGATTTGTGCCTCTGTTTGTGTATGTGTGTGAGTGTGTCTCTGACCATGTGTGTGTGTCTGGGCATAGGAGTCATAAGATTTTACTGTTTTTCTGAAAAAAAAAAAAACTAACAAAAAAACAGTGCCCCAGGGCCAAATCTGAAGAGTCCAGGACAATTTGTATTTTTAATTCTAATCTGTTCACCAAAGTTAATATACTGTCATTATAAAGTTGTGTCTCAGATGAAAGGCAAAATTGTCTGTGATTTAGTTTTCGTGTACAACAACAGAGGCGTTAGATGTGGGCAGGATGCCATGATAGCACGAATGTACAGAACATGTTTCTTTCTTTTGTTTTTCTGCAGATGCTATTGCCCTTTTTACGCATCCATTTTATGAAAATTGTCAGAGCTGAGTTTGAGATTTTTTTCCTATTGTTGAATCCATTGCAAGGTCTCAACCACACAAAAGAGACTGCAATCAAAATTATCCGTCGTCCTTCCTTGCGACTAGAGTTTGAAGGGAGTTGAGGCGAACTTTGGGAAATGCAATAATCAAAGCAGAGCTGCATATACGCATGAACATCACCAGTGGCAATAAACATAAAAAGAAAGCAATCAATATTTTGTCTCCGAGGTCAGAACTAGATAAAGTGAACTTCAGTGAAATACATTAATTTTTAAAAATCTTACAGTTTCTCACTGATGGGAGATATTGGATTAAAAGGTCTAATGCTATGGTGGGCTAACACTAACATAAAATAGTCCCGAAACCATAGACCAAGGCCGGGTTTGTTTTTAAGGTTGGTTAAGGTGAAGGAAAGATTGTCCCTTTGGTTATATTGAAAAAAGCCATCACCTCCTATTGTCTGAACATTTTCAATATTTAATCAAACTTAAATCAAGTGCTAACTTAGTGTCACTTATCTAAACATAATCACATGCATGTTAATCAGAAGCAGATGTTCAGATGTGGATAATACAATGTTTTGACAGTAAAAATGCTTTGCAGTTATGCCCAAATTGAGGGTTTTGTTTTTGTCAGTAGACATATAGCTGTTTTGCTTGTATAACAATGTATATACAGAAGACAACATTTAGGGACGGGTTCTGATGGATGATTTGTTATCCAAGTCAGTAAAATGCCTGGATTCATTACGATCTGTGTCCTGTTCTGCCTCTTTCAGACACAATAGGTATCTGCAAAGTAATATGCTTATACAGTGATACAGTTTATAGACACCGTGACTGTAGACGGCAAAGCGCTTTAACCTACATATGCCAAAGTGCAGATTCACTTCACTAAAGCCAATCAAAACAACTACAAAAATTCTATATTTGCAGACAAAACTCTTTTTTTGAAATGTATCTACAGGCTATAATGTTAAAGTAAGAAGATGTAATATTTTTGGTAACTTGAGAAGGATGAGTGCTCTGCCTCGGCTGACTGCCAGTGTTAGCCTGCATTCTGTGAACCGTCAGATTCTGTGGGCTATGAAACAATGATTTCACCTTCAGGCAACGTTAAGTGCAACGTTCATGCAGAAAAATGTGCAATTTAACAAGATGATATTTGCTGAGTGATTAAATAGAACTGATCTAATTTCAGCTGGGTTGTTATTACCTTGGCTTCCGCAGCTTTGGCAGCTGTAGAATAGAACACCAGTGAGGACAAAACACGGTTTCAAAAGAAAGGGAAAAAAAAACAGAACAAAACAGAACGGGGTTAATGAATATCACGGAGCAGTGAGTAAATATGTGTTGAAAGCACTACACTGTAAACCCTGTCCATGGTTAATTTATGATACTGCATGAAATAAGAACAGCACAGATTTATTTTCAAATAAGATGTCTTCATTTACCACCAAACAAACAAACTTTATAAGAATGTGAGGGGATTCAAAAGGATGTCGATTTTATAAGCAGATTCAGAACGTGATTCACGTTTGCTAAAATGCAATTAAACCCCATCTATGGTTGGAAAAGAAGAACATTTTAGTCGGTAAGATTGCACATTTCTTTATTAGATTTAGAGTTGTAAGATTTCAGCTACATGCTTTTCAAGCCTCAACATGTCTATCTATCTACTGGATGAGTAGTGGTTACTGACATCCTAAAAGGAAGCTAACTAAAGCTAATCTCCACCACTCGTTTACCATCAAACTGCATGTGAAGATAAATACCAGCCAAGTCACCAGAATAACATGTTGCATTTCTGCAAAACTAGGATGCACTGAATGTCTTCATTAAACATCCATCATATCAACAGTCCTACAATACGTATCATAAATATTTCTGCAATACATAGCGTAGACATCTCCATTCTTTGTTTACCGTTTCATCTGATGAAACCAGATGTGTTTGGTAAGATGTTGGGACATTTTCTGGGGACAAAAGCCAGCATTTTAACCTAATCCATGATAGTTGTCTGCCCCTAAACCCTAAGTGTTTTTTTTGTGTCTAAACTAGGGCTGTCAAAGTTAACACGATAGCACAAATTCCTATGTGCGATTAATGGACGCACGTTATTGTACGGGAAATCAGGAGCGATACAGCAGTAACGTTGTGGAAGGCAGGCAGAAACAAACCTCCTTGAGCAGAAATGGATAAAGAAAAGGGTCTTTTGAATGGCAAGTTCAGCTTCAAAGCCCTGCCAGATGGTTCTCTCCACAAGAACAAAGTTATTTTCATTTACTGTCGATGTGACAGCTGATTCAGAGAGCAGTCCTCCCCCTCGCTGAAGGCAGACCACGATAGATAGTTTGCAACAGAGACTCCTGGACAGCTCTTGAGCGGCAAACTTTCAACAGTGATAGCTAAATGGGTGGCTGCAGCTTGCAAGCCAATTACCATAGTTTAGTTAAGATACTATGTTGTGTTATTATTGCTAAGGAATGTTACATTCAGGTCAGTATGCCCATCTGTTGTTGCATGTTGGGCTTGAGTTTGTCATGCTATGTTATGCCTACTTGAGCATGCAGTGCCTTTGAGGTTATTCTGGAGAATATCCAAGACAGTCTTTGTCATTGTTTTGGATTGTTGCAATAATAATGAACATACATTTGTGTAAAGAAAGCCCATGTTGACAAGAGTATTGAAAACTTGAGAAATATCCCTAAATTAAGAACAGATAAAAAATGTGCGATTCATTTGCGATCGATTGACAGCCCTAGTCTAAACCTAACCAGACCTTAACCGCAGGGTTGGCAAAACATCAAATTGAAGCATAGACATGTAACATTTCTGTGGATTGCAGATTCATACAATGCCAGCTGCTAACCCAATACAACTGGGTTGACAACTCACACGTAGACTGTCACCTGAGCAAGCCAAAAGATCAGTAGGAAAGGAGCAATGGAACTGGCAGTGGCATAATCATCACAATTTGTTGGAGGTACACAAAGAATTACTGTGGGTGGACTGGTGAAGAGCCAGCTGTGTAATTGTCAGAACAAGTTCAGTGGGGAAAGGAAATCCTCTCTCTCAAAGGCCAATTTTACGACACTTCAATCATTTGAAGAAATAAAAAAAATAAAAAAACACACCCATACCTTTTCCATTCACAGTACACAGTGAAGTAACCCAAACCTCAGGCAAAGACAGAGTGACAGGTCTGAATGCTGCAGCGTACCTTTTAATATAAACTGACTGTGAATTTTAGTACTGTGCCGTGAAATGCACCTATGGTTTTGTCAAGAATGAGAAATGCAGTTCCCAGTCTACTCTTACGTGAAAATATGTCTTATCCTCAACGACAGGACCTGCTCCTCTCGTTGTCTGCTGTTGCCTGATCACTCTCCTGCTTTCGTCTTTGTTGCGGGTCTCCACTCAGGCGAAAGTAGTGTGTAACCCTTAGGTGAGACTTCCCAGCATTCTCCTTCTTCCCGTGCATCAGGAATCCGGCATGATGTCTGTCTTGGTTGCTACAACTACTACAAGAGTCGACTCTGCTCTCCCAGCTTCTTGACTGCCAAAATGCATTAACCAGTACCAAACTCTAAATAATTAAATATCCGGGTGACATGGCTTGGCATGAACAGAACACTGCTTGATTAAAACTTTATCACCAGACACTGTGAAAAGTTTCCAAAACAATTAATTATCAGGGTATTAATGGCGGCGTGTCCAACGTAAAACACGATAAAGCAGAGGACTTAATTAAAAAACTCATTATATTTCCATTTTCACAATTTCAGAGTTTTCAAATGAATATGGCATCATTTTTTTTCTCTCTCTGTTTCTCTTTCTCTTATTTTCTTGCCTCCTCTCATTCTTATACACAAACTGAGATACACGCACACTTGCCTACAGCAGACATTCATGTACCACCTCCAAAGTGGCTGTTTGTGTGTGAACTTTCACATTCATTGTCACAGTTATATATTTAAATCCCAGCTCCTCTCATTTACTTTTTTCTCCCAAACAGAGAAATTGAGAAATTAATTTCCGTCTTCCTCCGGTACGGCGGGGAATCCGCCAGAGAAAGCTGCTCATGCAGTCTTGTCAGTGAGGACATGCGGGAGTCGAACACCTCGGTGGCAGGTGTCGCGCTGCTCTTTTCTTCTGCCGCCCCTTCACATGCCCTCACTCACACTTGTGCAGACCCAGTCCTCATCTTTTATGGAGTGAATCTGCATCAGCATAGTCTGTGAAAGAAGTCTTTTATTGTAGCTGACCTCGACCTACCTGACGAGCTCGGTCCAAGGCTGTGCCCTGCATTTGAATATCAAGAAGGAAGGCAGCACAATGGGCCGGAGGACTGCATGCACAATAACCCTCCCTGGTCACTTAGTATACCCTGTCATAACAAAACCCATCCAAGGGTCCTCAACCACACAAAAGGCCTCTTGCCTATTCTAGACTATTTGACAAAAAACATGAATAGAGACTGCTGGCAGGTCAGAGAGTTCCCATAGGACACGTTATGCAGCAGCACTAGAGGGACATATACCTGAAAGACGGCGCAAACAACCTTCGACTGTGAAATATAAAAAAAAAACAAAAAAAAAACACAGCACCACAACGGTGGCGGTCTGATTGAGGGCACACACAAACACATATATGATGAGTCATGTACACATGGCCTTTTTTAGTCACAGCTGCTTTGACATAAACACAGATACACATGCCAATTCAGCAGCACGCAGGTTAAGTTTCCCGCTAAAAACACACAAGCAAACAAAGAACTTGAGCACAGGACATTTAGCTCTCACTGCCACCACGCTCACAAGCGACTGGGGTCAACAACAGTACTTGAGACGGCAGTGCGAGGCACTCCATAAATGCATTCGTTAATAAACAGAGGTGTGTGTCTGATGCCAGTGCTCCTGACGCAATTGGTTAGGTTTTGTTTTTTTACCTCTTCTTGACTCCTTGCATATCGGTGGGCTTATGGACAAAGCATAGAGCGGGTGGCCGTGGAAAAAATGGAAACGGATGATCCCATTTCACTTCCCTTAGAATTTTAACTAGATGAGCTTATGGTACTGTGTGTGTGTGTGTGTGTGTGTGTGTGTGTGTGTGTGTGTGTGTGTGTGTGTGTGTGTGTGTGTGTGTGTGTGTGTGTGTGTGTGATATTCATGAGGCTGAGGAACA
>OMLP01028758.1:0-13847 GCA_900302685.1 Spondyliosoma cantharus | reverse complement strand
AACCCACACGCGCGCACACACACAAATGTACACATTGTATTCACGGCTCTGCCAAATCCGACTCCACCCCACTACCTCACGGCCGCCTGCTCTCCCAAATCCCTCTCTATTCCCAAATTGCTTGTCAAAAGGACAAAATTAGAAAATAAAACTGTGCGGCTGACAAACAAGATTACATGCTGTTTGCACCTGGTCGTGGCAATTAAAGCTCTGATGACAAGCGAGGATGGCCTCCTAATGTGGTGTCTCAAGGCATATCAGCGTTTTCACAACAAGATTGCGCCCCCCGTGCCTCCGTGGTTGCGCTGCCAGGGCCCACAGCCTGTCATTCTTTGGCCCCTTCGTGCTTGTCTGTTGTATTCTGTCGCGAGGCACGTCTGGGATATGCTACATTGAGATATTCATAATTAAAACTGTGGCAACAGATACAGTCATAAAAACACTTCACTGATTTGGATTTAAAGGCTAATTTAGCTGATCCAATAAGGAAAGAAAACAGACACGAGAAAATATGGGAGGAAAAACTGTGCGTGTATAGAAAACACAATTCAAATTTAGCAATACAAATTCCAGATGTCTTTGAATAGACAGCAAATATTGTTGCAGGCAAATATCAGAGTTCAAATATGCCCATCGAGCAACTACTAAACACATCCTAATGTGATGTTCTGTGTGTTCTGTGCAAACAGCGCAGTCTGGGGCTTCTGCTCCAAGTCCTCGTGTTCAGTGGCTCCAGCTCAAGGGAGTGTTCTGAAAGCCCTTTATCTTAAATAGCCCCGTTTGAATGACAGCAGACAAGCAAACAAAAGTGTTTAAATGTACCACTTACATGAGCTGATTGCTTTCTTCTCTCATATTTGTGCCAGAATAATAAAACGGACCCTTCGCATAAACAGACGCCACATCATTATTTCATAAGTTTGCTGAGTTGAGCGCAGTAAATTATGTACACTATGCTTTCTGGGGAAGACAGACCTTTCTCTCTACGTTAGTGTATAAGCTGCCTCGATGAGGGCAATGTCTATATGCAATATGCTGAGAAATGTGTTAAATCCCAGAAGAGGCTTAGGCATTAAAGAGGAATTTAACTGGCAGAGTTCACAAAAATAATAGATACGTAAGTGAGTGTAAATCTATGGATAAGCTCCGTGTGAGGCCTTGTTATACTTAGTATGTGGATACAAGTGCCTTAGAAATGCACTCCATTAGCTTTAACTGCTTATATCCACCATTCACCCGCTCCTTTTGCATTTCTGAGGTTGTTTTGATTCAAGCGTTTCTGGTTTTGATTATCACGATACTGAGTTGGTTAAAGAAGCCTTTTTCTTCTCTGGCTTGGTATCAAAATGATAATGTTGGCTTTTTCTCATCCCCTTTTGGCTCCTTGACGGTCTTTTAAGGTCTATCATTGACTGTGACTAGCCTATAAAGAGCTTAAATCTCCTCATTAGCAGTCACTCTCCTCCTGCTATGTTGGCTCTGTGTGGTATACCTCTCCCTTTAGTGGTTTCCAGTGTCTCTATTGGAGAGCTGGGGGCTTCAGAGTGACAGATGGAGGCTGCTTTGTGACCCTTAGAGATTGGCAAGCCCTTCTGTCCCCTCCTGATTGAGTGTCTAACTACCGGTCGCTCTCCTCACGTCAAACAACCCTGCTTTATGTTATCTAAAGCCGTTCCCACTTGGCCCACTTGCTGCGATAGCGGTGTCAGATCCTGACAGCCGTTGTCATCTGCAGCTAGCACTGATGCCACTGAGGCCTGATGAATGGCACTTTTATGAAAGCAGTCAAAATCGAACAGGCATGAGTTTGAATGAAGATATGAATATGAGTATTAGGGGGGAAACAGAAGGGGTAAATAAAATAATTCCTGATTTATTTTAATGACAGACGAGTTGGCTTTTGAAAATGCAATTAGTGTCAGAAGTTTTTGACTATCACAAGAAAGTTTTCCTTTGTGTTAAACAACTTAACAACTGATACAAACTTATTACTGGCCTTTGCCAATTGTAGCTCTTGGCTTTACTTTGAAATAATCAGCATTCACATTAAAGGAATAACAGCAGTTTATTATTATTCCCAAAATCTAACCCTGTTTTCTTGCTTAACATAGCGTATAGTGCAACGGCAGATAAAACACCATGTGCAGTTTCTTATTCAAAAAAACAGTATTTCTTTTCTTTGCTCAAGCCAGCATAAAACCAAGTAAACACTGCCAGAATGGGCAGGCATTACCAACTGAGCTGGCCACAGACAAAAGGCACTGAACTAACTGACTAAATAGCTCTCCCAATGAGGAAGAACTGACTGGAGTGGAGGCAGCCTCGTCTTGGCATCCCTAAGACTTAGCAACCAGAGTCTGGAACAAGGCTAGATACCGCTAGATTTCTTTTTCTGGGCAAAAGGTTCACAGCAACAACAATCTGAGGTTTGGGAATAACTTAAAATGAAGGCTATAAGCCACTGCTCAATGAAATGTGACTTACCTAAACCCCAATTATCATTTAAGGCTGAGGTTGGTAACATTGGAGAAACCAGCTAGGGTATGCTAGATGCTGAATGTGCCCAGCAGCAGATTGATGTCATTGCTGCACATATAAAAATACCTCATGTCTCATGTACATGAATTTAACCATCAGGGTCCACAGGTGATGCAGGCTTCCCTAAATGCACTGCTTTAGTCTGTTATTCATATATAGTGATATGCTGATTGCAGTTGCTATATATCCCCTGTATAATCAATTGATCGTGCGGCCTGGTCGTTAAAATGTACATTCTGATTAATAGTGAATGGTATGCTGGTGGGCGAAATAATACATCTTCATTCAAGAGAATATTAATAACATTACCTCCAGCGATCCCCCAGTAGCGGAAATGATTGTGTCCCCTCTGTGCATTTACGCACAATGCACAGCAGCTTAACTTCCCTGATTATTTAAATCGCTCGACGGGCCGTCAGGATCAGACCAGATCTAATGTTAATTAATGTTCTTCTGTACGTCCAAAAATTCACACACACAGTCCGGAAATATCTGTCCTCCTGATAAATCCAGAGCTCCATCAGAGCTGTCTAAAAATATTCATCTTAGAAGTTAACATTTAATTCTGTTTCCTCTGGAGAGTTTCCTTTGTCTTGTCTAGTTTTGCTGCTTTGCTCCATATATTTGCTGGAATGACATTACTACATGCATGTAAATGTCTGAAATACTGAAAGTAGCCTCTCTTATTATTAAAGGAAGTCGATAAAGAAAACATTATGTATGAAAGGCCTTAATTTGTTGTGGATCCTGCCTTCTTATTGCAGTTAGTATATTCATAAGCTCATTGAAGGCCTCGCATGGATGCATTTAAAGAAGTATTTTAAAAGAGAGAGAGAGAGAAAGAGAAAGCCATCAGCTCACCCGGTGATGCCTGAAACGCGTACGTTTTGTGCATGTCCTATTAGCAATGCCTGCTTGTGGTTTCATACTTTCTCGTATCTTAATATTTTTGGCAAATTACTACCTTAAGCCCCACAGCTAAGAAAGTGGGGGCGTGTGCTGTAAAATGACGTGAGCCGTGTAGGTGCAGTGCTGTCTATAGTACTGAAATGAAGCGGAGGAGTTCAATCCATAGACATACAGATAAACAGAGGTCACTCTGTTCAGTCCCTTAGCCTGTTTGCTTTTAGTGGTTGTAAATAGTATTTGGAGTATGGTAGTAGACCACAGACAGAAGGGGGAAAAAAAACAGGAGTGAGAAGGGACAGTCAGATAGAGAGGAAGTGCACCTCAAACAACGCAAACAGCTGTTACACTGCGCCTCCCCGGCTGATTTTAAGTGGCCCAAATGTTTTAATATATTTATTTTGATCGCTGTTTTGTTATGAACACAATGTAGTCCTCCATGGTTGTTTAAAAAAGATTGATTGTTGGTTAAATATTACCCCTCCTTGACCTCAGCCTCACCACTGCCAATGGAAATCACCTAAAAAGATCATAATGAACATGAACAACACACTTGGCCATCATTAGTACTAACAGCTTCCAAGCTAGCATGTTTTGGATGCACTTTCTCTGCCATGCTTGTCTTCTTGACTGAGCAATCTGGTGAAATGTGGATGATGGTGAGAAACCACTCAATAGTAATAAAGGAAACCTGTACCGACTTATGCTTTAAGTTACTGTTTACTATTTTACCACAATCAAACTAAACTGTAACAAAGTGGCTAATCATGACCTTAAAACCTTTTACCATGCTTTAGTTGAACAGATATTGTTGGAAAACCAATTAAGTATGCTTCCAATGATGATGCATTCAGTACAAACATTTTAATGCTGGCTAGATACGCTAATTGAAAAACATTTCCTAATTGTTTTAAGAACCCCATTCTGGTAGAATTACTCTCATAATATCTGGTGAAGCAGATTAGCAGTGTATTTATTCCTAGCAAACAGGTTTGTTTGGGGACAGAAAGTAAATGGACAAAGTTATGACCCACATACATCAGCAGGCACTCATTGCTCTGTACCGCAGCTATCTCCACTTCTTATTTTGACAGCTTGTTGCTGTCATTCTGGTTTCCACCAAATAAAACATGTTTAGTATATCGGACAGGTGGCTGATCTGGCCAGTAAATAACATCCTTGCCAGCATATTATTCTCCTGCTACAAGTAAGGAACTATGCACCATATAAGAAAGATTGAGCCCTGCACTGTTTACCCAATATGAAAACTCTCAAACACCGTTAGAGCTGAGAGTCACACTCATAGTCGCTGTTCCATTTCAAATCCTGTGTGCTGGAGTACAGAGCCAAAACAACGAAAACATTGCCATCCTACTACTTTCTGACTGCGCTGCAAAACTATTCTTATGTAGTGCAACACATTTAGCTTTGATTTTGTATGTCCTTTGAAGAGGAATTTGGTATGTAATGCTGAGATGCTTCTTTTCGGCTCCAGAACATCCAGTCATTGATGTGGTAGAGTGTCTGGTCTATTTGGGATTGAGAGGTACCCACAGACGGAGTGTTCTGCCAGGCAGTGAAGAGCAACAGAGAAAAGCGGTGTAATCTAAAACAGAGTGTAAATGTGTTCTATCCCACCTGCACACTCTCGTGTCTCTCTTTACCCTGCTTATTACATATTAAATATATGATTCACTGGACTAAAACAGTGTTGAGGAGGAAAAACTGTCCAGCAGCGTTCATATCTCAATCATGATTCATGCAATCTCTGCCTCTGCCAGCTTGTTTATTGCTCTCCTCGTGATGGCAGCAAGCCCTCTTGTGTCTTTATAGTAATATCTTCCAAAGGACCACTCACAAGAATGGATAGGTACAGAGTGAATTCACTGGTACCCTGGGCTCTCTTTTTATTCTCAGACAATATTATTAAAGGATCTCCAAAATAGGTGCACTCTGCCTTCCAACCTACAGGCAATTATCTGCCGTTCTGTAATTGGCAGCAAAGAAAAAGGGGGGGAAAGAATTAAATCAATATTCACATATGAGTTTCTCAGCATGTTTCAAACCAGCTTTGACTGATGCAGAAATGCCCTCTCTGAGCACACAGAGGTATACAAGGTTGGATTTAAAGGGATCTGACGGACTTCTTTGCTTGTTTGATTTTTCAAAATGCGCATGCTTTTAGCTGCATAACAATCTTTAAGCAGGTACCAAGGGCATGTGAAACACACACTGGAAATGCTAAACAAAGCTTTTCCACCTGAGATACCAGCGTACAGAAGCCAACACAAACAACACGTTTTAGGATATCTAAGGGCTGCTGCAGAGTCGGAGAAAGTTCATCATTAAATGCATTTGTAACACGGTGCATTAATGTACAAAACCTGTGAGTAGTTATGAAGGAACAACATAACGAATGAAAATTAATGAATCATTAATAAGTACTACCTAATTAGGTTTGAGTTGAGCACTGAGTCACTAGGGAACAGGCTGAGAGATGCCGTCAGTACACTGCCCTCGCACTGAATAACTATTCGTCTTGATTTTCAGTCTCTCTATGAGTCATGCTTTATTTTGGACTGTAATTTTGCAAGATGTTGAAACATTTAGTAAATACTGTAAATACACTTAGGGAAAGCAGTTTGTGTTTGGAGTTATTGCCTTTCCACACAACTCCACGGTCGAACCTCTAAGCTTAGACTGGGAGCTACTCTCTTCATTTCATTAAAAAGCAACAAGGATCACTAATGGTACAGACTATGACGTGGATGTACAGTATGTGTTCTGAATATGACGTTTTTAACATCCACTCATTCATATGTATCACTTTTCTTGAGGGACACAAAAAGAGTAATTAATAATTAAGTAATGAGTTACTAATGAGTCATTACTAGTTTTGTGGTGCTCAGCTGCTGATTCACAGTTATTCAGGAACGACCCAAGAGGACAGTCATCGCAATTTCAATTCAAAGATATTTTGAGCCTAGTCTGTTCTCTCGTACGTCTCGATTCTGACTTATTCATGAATTACTTATTAACGATTCATTAATCAGGTTGTTCTGATTCGTGTATCATATTGTTAAGTGTTACCATAGCATAGGGAAGGCTTTTATTTCTGCCTCTTTCCATTTTCTTGTTTTGTTTTTTTGTTTTGTTTTTTTACATCTGTCTACTTTTGCAACAGACTGTACCTGCTCCTCTCTGTGATGATGTCTGAATTCTGTATTTAAGGCGGTAGAACCTGTCTAGACAGTTAGGATGAAGCTGTATCCTGGCAGAATGCTGGTAAACAGCATTTTATATTCACTCTGCTGTTCTGTGACTGTATGTGTAAATATCCAGGGAATTCTCAGACAATACATATTCACAGTCAAAAAGCAGCCCTTGGTATTTTTGTACTCAAAATATTGCATTGCTTTAAATGTTTTGACTATTTCATGTTTTCTGAGGGAGGATGGATGGATGGATGGATGAATAAATAGTAAGATAGATCCTTTCCTCTGTCCAGTTAACCAAATTTGTTACAAACTGTCAGGACATAACATTGCTATGACGGAATGAGATTTGTTTGTAATTAGCACCTACATTGCCTCTGCCAATTTGTCACAGACCTGAAATGCTGGTGCTATCACAATGCCATTTAACATGTATCTGATGGGGATGGGAAGGCATGGATGCTCTCAATTCAGTCACTCCACACTATTAACCAGGTAATCAAATGAGGAGGAACGCTGCCGGAAAGGGCCATGTCATCCTAACACTTCACCCTACATCACTATCCCAAAGCTAAGTAGCTGTGGCAAGAGGCGTATTGTGATTGGGTTTTGGCCTTACCCTAATCCTGGAACATTTTTATCCACTGATTAAAAGAGCAGTTTTCACAAAAATCCAGACCTTTAAAGCTTACTATTTTGGGACATTTTGGGGTTTTAGGAATCCACACAGAAGACATCAAACAAGGGTGGACCATAACCCTTCTTACCCAACTGTTTGATTGTTCAGTAAAATAGGGTTTATAGTTTCTACAGTTTCCACAAACTATTCAGAGTGATCAATTCCACCAGTTCCAGGTCCAGTCGTCACTCAGCAATCCCACTTTGAAGAACAGAGATTCATTAGAAAAAATATAGACAATGCCTTCAAGAACTTATCTATTAAACATTAGTGTTACTTCAATTACGTCAATCAACACACTAATATGTTATTTAAAAAGGAGGGGGTGCTCTGACTACATCCTTGGCAGTTTTGTTACATTTGCTCCACAATCTGCCTCTGAACAAGAGCTGAAACAATGTTAAAACAATTCACTCTGATACAGCTGGATTTTCAGGGTACAATAAGACCGAAAATGGAATGAGAGCATGCATGCGGTATGATACAAATCATGAAAGGGAAAGATAAAGAATGGCAAACACAGCTGTGGATGTAAAAGGGTATTCAAACACACAATAAATAATTGGAGGAATGACAGAAACAAGACTCTCTCTGCGAACAACAGAATGGAGGACAGTCAAAAATAGAAGGCAGAGAATATAAAAAGGGGGAAATTGAAAGCACAGCAAAATAACCGACAACAGAAACAAATGAAGACAAAAATAATACAAAGAAAATGAAGGCAAAGCATCAGTGAAAGATTGGTTTCAGTTATAATGATATTTCCATATTTACTATCATTTTTTTAATTGAAACTAGCCGTTGTGGTTGGCACTGACCGCAAACAAACGCCGACTATGCTTACAAACGTTGTGTAACCCTTTTCTGCAGATGGAGATGAGTCACCTTGAAAAGTTATCTAAAAAATCAGAGCATGGCAATTAACAGAAACAAACACAAAACTTGCCAAGGTGACTCATCAGGCGGCGGCTACAGTATAGGAATAGGAACGGAAGAGGACGACTGCCAGACTTGAGATGATAAAGGAAGTCACACCGCCCTTACTCCACCTCCTCCAGTGGATTACCATTGTTGAGACCAATCTCCTGGACACATATTCAATATAGAAACACGACATGCACAATAGTTATATTAGTCAACTACACTGACTCAGAAGCGACCTTTAAGATGGCTCTTATTTGTTTGGGATATTAATAGCTTATTCTGGTTATGTAAAATGGGATGTGGCATTTACACACAGCTGCTCATAAATATTATACTTGAGACTGAAATATTGAGGGAATAGTAGCATGCAAGTAAACATAGTTTCTGCCGAGTCCAATACGTAGGCAGGTGAATTAATCAATGATGAGATTCAGTTTTATCATCCACAAACAGGCAGTTGCATCCTCAAGATGCAATCTTTTGTTTTGCAGCCATCCTGCGTGGAGTTATATGTACAGCCCTATCCTGTGTTCCCCTGGCTTGCAAGTCACTCCTTTATGTGTATCTACATTCTAGCTTTAACCCGCATGTGTAAGTCACCATGAAGAATAGTGATTAGCTTTCCTTAGTTAGCCTTGCATTTCTAATGGGAGAATTACAAACAGAATAAATCTGAATGCCATTAAGTAACTCCACCATTCAAAACTTACTGTAAAAAATTGGGTACACGTTTATATTCACCATATGTCTTTTAGTGTCTGCAGCTCCATGCTCGTAGTAATGAAGTGCATAAATGTGCTGCTGTTAAAGTCCACGCTTAGCTGTTGTACCAAGGTTGTGGTTGTGCATTTTAATTAGATCACGCAATGCAGTCTTTATAATCTTCAACTGTGATGTGTATTTCATTTAAAAATGACATGACTCTAAAGTTCATGTAACCCATGATGGAGCAGTGTCAGCGTGCGTTTGCTCTTTTTGCATGCCGATAACTGAAAGTGACATGGTAAAGTAGAAAGATTTGGTTGTGAAATTGAAAAAAAATAAACAAATAAATCCTTTAAGTGATGACTGTTTAAATGCAAAGTAAACAAAGGAGGAACATAGAGAAAACAAATGCATGAACATGAATAAATAGCAATTAAATGTGCTGTCAGTTCACTTCAATTCCGAAAAGTGTGCTTTTAATTATACGCTGACTCGCTGCTTGAGTGTACAATATGTTGTGTGAGCTCGACATTACAGTTCACTTCAGAATGTAGAGCTGAGTTGTTGTTTTTTTTTCGTTTGAGGAAAAAAATGTCTCTATCCGTGGTGCTGAAGTCCGCACGGAGAAAAAGCCTTTGCAGACAGGATTTAAAACACAGCGCACACGTTGCATCATACAGTAAATGCACATGTTACTGTGTCTGAGGGAATTGTCGCTGCGGGGAACATCAGACTTGACAGCAGTGGATTGTCAACCTACTGTCTCAGGGGGAAAACAAATGTCTAATACAGTGTATGCAGTTCTTTACATACGTGACTTTGTTATCTATCGCCTCATAGGATCACAGACCAATCAACAAAGATAAGGTGACTTACTAAAACATGAGTTGTTATCTGTATGCATCCCTCCTCTCAAATGACAGGTCACTTTTAATTATAGCAGATGCTTCGCACTTCCTCCAATTTGCTTTTTAAGGCAATAAAGTCAAGAGGAAATTACAAAAAAAAGGGAAATAAATGAAGAAAGAGAGCCGATCCCCTGCTGCTCATTGGTTCTCTGTGTCTTCCCTGGTCCAGGAGGAGCACTGTCACATTTATGCCTAAGAAGACAAGTGCTCCCGCAGCTCCCTCTCCTGGGTTTTCCTACCCCATCCCTCTCTTTGAAGATGCTCTTTTTTTTTTTCCTTTTGCAGCATCTGCTTTTTTCTCCTTCCCCCAGCCGCCGCTACATTGCCTCCCTTCCTCTTTTCACACTTTGATTGCATGTATCTCTCATCGGAGTCCTCTGGCTAATTGCATCATTCTAATGGTCTTTTTCATGATCACACTCTGTGGTAAGTTGACGTTTCATGCGGCTTATTAATTAGAATTAGCGAGCATAGGACAGAAAAAAGTAAAGAGAAAGTGCTGATCCGTAGTTTGGGTGTAGAAATTGCGATTGTCTTGGTTCAGGGTATTGGGACTGCGAGGGGATCAGGAAATGAGGCTTGGATCCAAAAAGTTTACATCATTCCTGGCTAACCCCTTTTATTTTTAATCCCATAACATTCCCAGTATAAATAACCACCCGTTGTGCGTTCTTACCAGTAAACAGGCGAGTGTAGTAGTGCTCTGATGTCTATTGACATTTTATCTCGCTTGGCTGCAGCCATTATCAGCAGCATCCACACAGCAATGGGACTTGGCCTGCTAGTGGTGAGAGTAGGTGTCTCCATCCTCATCTTCTCTTGGCATACACATTAACACACACACACACACACACACACACAGTGGTGGCAGTGAGGATGTTGGAAGTCTCCTCCTTTAGCTTGAGGCTTACCTCTCTCACTCCCTCCCCCTGTCTCTCTCTCTCTCTGCCTCTCTCCACTCCCAGTCACTCTGAGATGCTGCCACGTCAGTGCAATTTAACAGTTCTTTGATCCATGTCCTGAGAGTGAATGGCAACAAATTAAGCAAATTATTTGAACCACCCACGGGCCTAAGGCAAAGAGAGAGATGGAGGGAGGAGGGACCGGGGATGCTACAGTTGTTAAAAAGGAGGGTCGAGTGTGACTGCCAGAGCCGTGACGGAGGGAACAAAAATAAATAAATAAATACGTACTGTATATAAATGTATGGGATAACCGAGGAATGACCTGAATCAGGGAAGATGTGTTCTGCCTCAGTGGTCTCCACCTGCACTCACAGAGAGCCCGGCTCAGTAGTTAGTGAAGGGCTGCCTGAGCTATTTACTTTTGGCTTCGGCAGCCGATTTCTGTGAACAGTATCAGAAAACAACATCGCCATTACATCTTATCTTTAGGAGGAAATAAATTGAGTGTGAAAGGAATTCCTGTCTCTCTCGCTTTGCTTTTCATTGCCGGAGCAAAAACAATGTTTGGTGTTTGCTCCCCGATGTCTCTCTGCGTTTTTTTGATATATTGTTATCGTAGTCCTGCCGGGATGCTGACAGCCTAAAAAAAAAAATAAGGAAGGAAAAGCAGAGGTTAAATTAAATTGAGATGCTTTGAAGTATTGACTCAAACTGCTAAGGGTACACACGTAGCATGTAGTTTTCAACCCTTCTTGTGTTCTTTTCATTCATCAATATTGACTTATTTTGTAGGGGACAAAATAAGAGGGGGCCTGCACATTTCCCTCTGAATGCCTTGTTGTGTGAGAATTTTCGTATTTATTTTACTCGTATGTCACAAAAACTTCATGGAAAGAAAAATATATATATAACAACTGAATTTGACAGATACCCTGCACCCCATCATCTGAGGTCAAAGATGGTCTTGCCAGCGTAAGTGCAGACAAATTGTCATTTCAGAGGTTTTGCTACATCTTTTCCCTTCGATACATGCCATCTGCTGACAGAAATTGTGCTGCAACAGTTACAAAGTTGTTATATTGCTTGTAACTTCTCCTTGTTGGGTAAAATAATGAAGGTGATGTAAATCCAAGCCAATTTTTCATCGACCAAAAATCTCTCCTTCCGAAGGAGGCTGAGTGCCACCCCGCGAGATGTCAATCATTCCCTGCCATTACCTCTCTTCCAGTGCTCCCGCTCCTGAAATAACTGTGCTCCATAATATTCACCATTCCAGCCGTCATGATTATGTCGCTCTCAGCA
This sequence comes from Spondyliosoma cantharus, assembly GCA_900302685.1. Lineage (NCBI taxonomy): Eukaryota > Metazoa > Chordata > Actinopteri > Spariformes > Sparidae > Spondyliosoma > Spondyliosoma cantharus. The sequence goes on along the minus strand of OMLP01028758.1, from coordinate 1,765 downwards.
TTCAAATCTCTGAGAGCCTCCTGCACCATATCCCTCTACTCAGTCATCAGAATTTAAGTTGGATGTGTTGTCCTCATCCCCGGTGTCCTCTGCTCAGTTTCTCATAGTTAACAGGAGGAACTGGGCAGACTGAAGCATTGGCTTCTCTAGTCATAATGTAATTTCACAGCTCATTATAGTCCGAGGACCATTCCCTTCAGATGGTGTCAGCCGTGGTACTAGATATTACCTGGCAGATCTGGGTCATACAGTATTTGCAAATCATTCCTGGCTCTTCCTCACCATCTGTCCAAATGTTAAGACAATCATGGGAAGATATTTTCAAACTTCACATGGTAAAAGTTAATTCAGCATATTTTACTGTGCTTGACAGTATTTGAGTTGCCCCGGTGTGCCACCCAGTCGGTGTTGAATGTGGAATAAAATAAACTCGAAACAGGAAACATATTGTAAGAAACAGGGCGTTTGGTATAGATTGTAGCTTTACTCCGTTCCTGCCTATTGAAACAGGGAGCGTTTTGTTTTTGTCTGAAAGTAAATCTGACAATTCACAATGGTAAACTAATTAATGCTTAATGCCTCACATTATTGTAATGAGGCTTAATGAAGCATTTTCCCAGAGCCATTAAGATAAAGATTGTAATGGATTCAGCACACAGGTGTGCTAACATTTATCTTCAAATCAATGGATTCCCACTGCCTGAGCTGTAATTACACTGTCAGACTCTGATAAGGGTCATGCCAAACTGGTGTTGTGTGTACTCAGCAAATGCCTGCATGGATATCTGTGTGGGTGCCTGCATACCTTTACATCCACCGCTACGTCAGCCGAACTGCCGTGCAGCAACAGGCTTGTTATAAATTATCCGATTAACCTTGTGAGACTGAGAGCAACTCTTGCTTTTTGCTCGAGGTGTAATTGCTTTGTAAGACTGCATGGCAATACAAAGAGGTCTGTAGGTAGATGAAAATGTATTAGGGTGACTGTATGCACCTAGCAGACTGTAAAACTTGTGCCCTCCTTTTCACACACCCGTACTGCAGGAGAGAAACCCGCAAATGATGCAGTAATGAAAGCCTGATTGATCTATTGATTTATCGCATGAAGCTATTATGCGCTACCTCGACAAAACACGTGGCCGCCTCGTGTCAGGATTCTGCTAATGGGCTTCCTCGCACAGCTCTTTAGAAGAAACACAGGTCAGAGATCGGCATTAGGATCAAGAAAACAGAACAGACAAGAGAAGCAGCGCACTTTGAACACAAATATGTACAAATGCTGTACAGTTTGGCTCGATAATGACATGCACTGTTTGACAAAAGGTGAAACCTCATAAACAACTTTTTTGCTCGGGCCGGATACTCAAAATATGCTGAAGATTTGAAGAGGAATGTTTATGTACATTTTTGTAAGCACATTAAACCGTCAGAAAAGATCAGGGGAGATGCTCTTTGGCCATTTTAATACTGAATCTCACCAAATATTTAAACTGGAAGCACATTACAGACTGCCTTTTCGAAAAGATATGAGTTTTTCATTTGGCTTTTCAATGGGCCAATTTACTTAATGACACCCAGTGGTGTACAAAGTACTGACATGCTATACTTGAGTAAAAGTAAAGATCCTTTACTTGAAAATGACTGGTAAAAGTTACCCATGACAAAATTACTTGAGTAAAAGCCTTAAAGTATCTTACATCAAATGTACTTGAGTAGTAAAAGTAAAAGTACAAAGAAATAAAACAGCCAGAAATTCAATTTTTCA
>OMLP01028756.1:0-15204 GCA_900302685.1 Spondyliosoma cantharus | reverse complement strand
CTGAAATATGTAGAGAACAAATCTGTTCCTGGAGATGAGGGGGAAGAAACTGCAGCTGGAAGGGAGAGATATTTCTCTTTTCCACAGTTCTGATGTTTCTTTGCCCTGTTAGGCCTCCTGCTTGCACTAATACATTTTAAGGTTTAAGGTAGATGTGCTTATTCAGAACAGAAGCACTGCAAGTTCATATATTTTGATAATAAGTTTAAAAAATATGGCGATTGTATTCATTTACAGCAACAAACGTACATAAAATAAGGCAGATCACAACATGCAAATTGTATTAGTCCCACAGATGAGTGACAACAAGGAGAGTTTACATATACTTAGAATATTAAAGATGCACCAGCAGTATTAGTAAGCAGTGAATGACAAGACGTTAAGTCTACAGCCGTGCTAGCGACTCTGTGGGGCTGTGCTAAGGGACAGCCCTGCTGAATGCTAACATCAGGATGCTTACATGTGCACAATGACAATCTTAACATGCTGATGTTTCCCATGCATAATGTTTGCCATGTTCACCACCTTAGTTTAGCTGGTTAGTATGCTATTAATTGACAAAGTAGTGCTTATTTAAGATGCGACTAGAAGAAAAGTTGGTCATTCCGATGTTCCCAAGGATCTGTGTTCCCAAGGTCCTATGTTTTCAAGTTTTACATAGATGCTGTCCTGAGGATCTATGTCCTGTGTCCCTTGCGTCCTATGTTCCCCAGTTTCTACTTTGCTCTTCCAGGGTCTTAAGTCTCCAATGCCTATGTACCCAAGGTGCTATGTTCTCTAGTTCTGCACGTGTACTCTCCAAGTGTCCTATGTTCTCAGGGTACTATTATCCCAAAGGTCCTATGTATCCTTTGTTGCCAGTGTCCTATGTTGCCCAGGTCTAGATGGCATAATGGGTACCAGCAGGGATGTTAGGGTTTGGGCAAATAAAATGATCCCCATTGGTTTTGCTGTGTTCATGCAGCTGTTTTAGGCCTTGATTCAATTTAAAACCTGGATAAAACGTATGAAATACCTTCATTTGAAACCAGTCCAATTCGACCTGAACACAAAAGAAGGGTTAGTGTGTGTTAACAGAGGGTTAAACTGAGTGACGTAGGACGCTGGGAGCAGATACACTGATGAAAAGTGAGGGGATCATCAGTAACATTGGGAGTATAGAGATCATGAATGTTTGTACAGGAATTAATGTGAATCCAACCAACAGTTTGAGATAGTTTAGTCAGAAACAAAGTGGTGGTGTCTGCACTTAGGATGACACCTGACTTAAATTGGATTTGGACTATTAAGGCAGGAAATTCGTGAGGCTAATGCAGCCCAAATGGATCACTTAACACAAAACACAGTATGACTCAACAGTGGCAACTTTGAAAGGGGAAAAACTCCTGACTACGTTGAGGCCGAGTTGAAACGTTAGGATTAAACTCATCAGATCTGTTGCCAGAGAAGTCAGACACTGTAACATTAGCTCTGCACCAGTCTACAAATAGAGTCTCTCTCATTTTAGCCTTTACCTTCATCGGTGATGGCATCCAGTCGATTTCTGCGGTTAGAAGGATTTTCTCATCTTGCTCGTAACCCAAAGTTGTTTCGTTAGTTTGGTTGCCACTCGCTCACTTACAGAAACATTTTGATGTGACGTGCTCGGTTCATCAACCACTTCAAAGAAAACCCTGCAGTCAGCAAATGTAGATCATTCTTAAAAAGTGCTCTGTCTTCCCTGCGGGCATGCTACATTTGGAATATATCTGCCAAAATGTAGAGAATTACATTTACTGACCATGGGAGACTTTTCATTTATCGCTAACCTGACAGGACCTGATGTTAAGCACGCCGCTCTTTCAGGGCGGGCGGTAAAATACTGTATGAGGTCAGCAAATCCAGCAGGAGGACACGGAAAGAAAGCCACGCCGGTGTAATCACGACTTGTCTTATCCGTGGCATCAAACTTAATCTTTTTTTTAAAACCCCTATCATTTGCAGAGCACTGGAGCTCAGATACAGGTGGCGGGGGATTTGCTGCCCAACTCCACTGAGCGAGGGGTGACGATATCTGGGAATCAGGACTCCGTAATCCAGTGTGTCAAGCTCATCTGCACAGTAATCCTGGAGGTAGGAAGCGTACTGTTCCTCTCCCCTGCTCCCCACACCCACACCTAGCTGACATTTTGTCAGAGCTCAGTTGCTGCAGCTACGTGCAGGAAGTAATTGCCGTTGACATGCATGTTTTCATTTCGCCGGCGTTCATTAATTGTCTATTCCACTGCAGCAAAAGTTGGTGCATTTTTAGCGGGCTGCTTCTTTGTTATGTAACGCTGCCTGTGACAGAGTTACATATCCAGAGTGCTGCTTGAAAATGGATTCCGTGGCATTAGCTTCATCTAATGTAGGTGATATCAAGAAAACGCACTTATTCTTTTGGATTTCTGTACTTTAATCCGCCCGGCTAGACCTCGGATGGAGTCGGAAGGTGCAAGCTCTCAGGTCAGAGCTCAGTCGCATTGGAGAGGATATTAAGCTGCTAACAGAAAACAAACTGGCCCGCAGCGAAATCTGTCCACCTTTAGACAACAGCTCTCTTGAGAAAATCGAATGGGAGATGAGAGCAAAACAACCCAAAGCACAGTTTCTCCCTGTGTGTTCATCGCAGTGCACAAGTCCTTTTTGTTTTAGCTTTGCAGCTGGACCTGACTGACTAATTGCTAGTTTGATCCAGTTTTCCAGGGCCTTCTTCAAAGGCTTGCAAGTTTCATTAGGATTCTATACCAGCAGCTTCTTGCTTTTGGCTCCAAGATTTAAATTATGCAAAGTTATACAAAGAAATTGCTGTGACTGCTCCCGCAGAAAAAGATGCTCTAAATTTTAAAGCCAAAAACAGTGTCATCAACATTGCAGTTACTGATAAGATATACGGTGCCATGTACGCTGGATAATCTCCTTTTCTTATTGGCGTTTGAAGAATTTTATCTTCAAATGTCTCCTTGTCAGCGGATGCTTGATTTATCCAGAGGGCAAACCACTGCAGAGCCTGCAGCCCCGATGCTGAAGCTGAGGCTCGGGGCTATTATCCACAAAGAGCTCTCACCACACTGCTTCAATTATTCAAAGAACGACTAATATTATCAAAAGAAAAAACAAGGGGAGAATAATGTCAGTGTCATTAGCAGTTTAGATCATCATTAATTCTAATTGTATCTTAATGTACCACCGAGTTCAACACCATTTGCACTTAGTGATGCACTCTCTGACTTCAGAGTACGCCTGTAAAGTTTATTCATGTCTGTGAGATTCACGATAAAGATTCATTGTCCTGTTTTTGACTCCGTAGTCTCCGCCGAAGGGTGCTACCATCCCCTATCGGCCGAGCCCCTCACCAGCTGCAGTCCTCATCGCAGGGAACCAGGTGAGAGATTTTTATCACACAAGCTTTTCTATGATACACCAGAACAGTGGTTCTCAAACTGTGATGAATCTATCCTTTACTGACAAGAGGTCAGGCTTATACTGGGTGAAAACTGAATGACTTTGAATAGACAGGAGTTGAATAACAACTGTAAAACTGCTTTCAAGCAGCTAAACTAGGCCTAAATGTTGAGAATAAAATGAATGTAATAAGGGTTGATGTTCATCATGTGAGCACCAAGAAGAAATATGTTGACCTTGCGCTCAGGTTCAGTGACAGTTTGAGCAAATTTAACGTGACATTAACATCATAAACTCATATAATGTGAAAAAGGATACATGCAGTTCATATTCAAGGTTTTATTTTCAAGAATAACATCCGACTTGGCTTGTTTTTCCTACTAGTTTTTCCACTATAAAAGAAAGTGGGGAGTGGAGGGTATGACACAACCAGGACTACAGCCACGCTATAGGCTCCATGAGGCAGTCCGTAAAACACAGCGTCAGTGTATCATATGTTATCAAGCTAACACGCTCACAGTAACTCTAATAACACGGCCTACAGATGGTTAGCAGTTTCAATGTTCATCAGGTTAGCTGAGCGTGTTTCTATGCTGTAGCACTCGGCACTAAACACAAAGTACAGCTGACGATGAAGAAAACGTCGTCAAGATTAATCATTGAAGTGAAACCAACATGTGTGTGGTCAAACAGTAAGGTTAGTTAGGATGTTGATGAATGCTATCGTTAGCTTACAGGGTATGAAATATGTTGTTTAATATATAAATATGTCCCAGTTTCCCTCCAAATGTTTGCTTTCCATCATCTTTTTGGTGGCTGATCAGTTGTCAAGCTGTGAAACGATAACAATTTGTCAGATCCGCAAAGTTTTATGTGACAGAGGAAAATGGCCACCGTTTTAATATGGTCTACTGTTGTAGAGCTATTTTAGAGTAGACCAAAGCGAAGACTGACGGACAGAGCAACATTGTCACGCTACAAAAATCTTGAGAACCACTGGATGAGAATTTTCTAACTGACGCACTCACCTTCCCAACTCAGATGAAACAACAAATGGTCATTGGAGAACACATAACAATTGATTCGGTCTTCCAATGAAGTTCTTGGCTCGCTCTTGTGGGGAAACGAGACTTGTGTGGGTGCTCCTTGGTGGGGGATCAGGTGTTGTCAGGTGTGTTTGTAGGGGGACGGGGGACAGGGACAGATACCCACCCTCCGACGGAGAGAGTCACAAGATTAGCGATTGAGACCGAAGACCTGCCGTCTCCTCTGGCTTCAGCAGCAGCCAGATACTCGGCATAGCTGTCAGCAGTTCTGACACTGTTTGTGCTGCCTCAGACTCTGGTCAATTTATGGAATGGCTTTGTGTTTTTGATATTTCCCATAATAAGCTATCAAATTAAACTCGGGGCGAAGTCTCGGTCAGTGGGAGACGGCTTTAATGAAGGCTGCGCAGTGATAAGGGATGTTTGTCTAATTTGTCAGTGGAGAAAATGAAGTGGATTGGGAAAAGGGTCTGCGGATGAGTCATGGCCTATAAGCCTGTTAGGTGTGTTAAAGTGTCAAGAAATGCAGCCTCGAGGGGCCAACGCAGACTGAATTTGATCTGTAGCGAAGGGAAAAAAAATTAAATTGGAAGTTTATATTCATTATTTTTACATCAAACTGACCATGGATGTTCCAGCTGGTAAGCACACATTTACTCTCACTAATCATCACTCCCATTGCAAACGTAATGACCGTCTGGACTTTTTTAAAACATGAAGATATTTCAGTAATGAGCTGCATATTTTTGCCTTTTGCACTTCTCTCTTGTGTTTGCAGGTGTTCGATGCGTCAGAATTCGCACCCCACCCTATGTACTCAGTCACCCAGGGCGGCCTGGACCTCCAGCAGGTAATTGGATCATCATTAACATGAAGTCTGAATGATGAGCTGCAGAAATCAGCTCAAGTTTTTCAGACGCTGGTCTGAAACTTGTGGAGCACAGGAGTGAGCTTCAGGGCTGTGGGGGAGCTGAGTGGTGAGTGGAGAGCTGGCGTTGTGTGGCATGTCCAAAATTACACAGTCCATCATCTGGCATGAGGCATTAAAAACAACAGCTGAGCGTAAAGCTGCAGCTATTGTTCTAGCCTGTCATAAGAGCCACAACCCCCCCACTCCCCCGCCTCTGCCACGAAACATGATGCCATCGCACACCACAGCCTCTTTTTTAGTCCTGCCCAGCACTGCACCAGAAACATTTCGGCTTTAGGAATATTGCTCCAATGACAACAACAGTGAATACTGTCAGTCTCTGACAAATCAGCCCTGGATTGAGAAAAAAAAAAAATCAATTGTGGGTAATGAAATACAAAGAGTAGAGCAATGTAGATCAGTCACGCTGTAAACAACAGGATTATTGGCACTAATTTGTGCTGCTTTTGTGCTTTCCTATATAAACACAGCTGTAATGTACTGATACATTTCAAGGGGCCGGGCTCTCCTCTCCAGTTTATGACCATATAGGATGGACTGGTAATAGCAGCCAGACGGCTGGCGTCAGACAGATTTGAGTTAGAGAAGATGGATAGATGGATTGCTGTGAATACAGCAGCTTGTAGGACTGTTGTTTTAAGACGCTTTTCACTTGTTCCATTGGCGTTTATTTGTGTTTATTAACTTGTTTTCATTATATTCTATTTATATTGGAAGTGGTGTTTCTTCCAATCTTCAGGTGTCATTTTGTTTGTGCTAATTGCAGCACTAAAACAAACTGATGTTCTGTCTGCAGTCCAGGAGAGCCTCTTTCCTGTTTAAAGCTTTTTAAACAATACTCATCATTTTCTTATCAGCGCAGTAGTTAATTTTCCTGATCTTATTATAATTAGCTTGTGAACATTGTTTATAATCCACTACAGAAAATGACCCTTTTTGTCTGTTTGTTGTCTCAGAGACCATGGGTCTGGAAACACAAAAATCCTTGCTTAAGTGAGTTCTAAGAATCTCACATCATCTTAAATTGTCGCCACCTGTCTTGTTATTCACAATTTCTTGATGTCTGCACGGATGAGGGTTTAGTCAGAAATCACGATGGACCAAAACATCTAACTTTTTTAGAAGATGAGATTGTGGGAAAATTTAAGCCAGGTCACACGTGTTATTCAGTGGACGTAGTTGTGGGTTGACAGTATGTCAAGTTCACCACTGGCTTGGACACATTATCACCCCAAGCTGCAATACCTCAACGTTACCAGCAGGAAAATGCGCTCATGTCAAGTCTAAACTTTGCTTCGAGATCATTTCAACGCCAAAGTAAGCTTTATAAATAACTACCTATACGTGTTGTACTTAAGATTACAATTGATTGTAAGTCCTTTTCATAAATGAGGCCCCACAGCTGTGAAACATGGAATGGATTTCCATTTAATGTTGACAGTTCGTTTAATGCAACACTTGTTTCTTCCACATCTTAAATAAGTGTGTTTTGATTTATATCAGTTTCTTATAAGAGGTCTAACATCAAATTGAACCTGTCACGGGTCTAAGTGATCCAAACCATAAGTAATGTCACTATTTAGGATCACAAAATGTACATTTATTTGTCTGTGACTTGCTCGTTTGCTAAAGAAAGAGAATAAACAGTTGTTCATGTATACCCAGGAGACCATATAAAACATGAATAGGAACTTAACTGCTTAATGATAATTTATGTAGTGATACAGTCGAAGATTTACCATTTTTTTGGTTGATTTTACAATTTTAATGTTTTGCTTGATGCCAGAAATAAAAGAGGTAAAGAACCAAGACCTGTGTGTATTTCACAAAATATATGTTTTTCACTACTAAAGCTACTCACACTGAGTACTGCAGGTTATGGAAGGAGATGTTCCTGTAGGATATTATTTTCAATGCTGCAACCTTCACCTTCCGCCTGGGTCAGAAATCTCAGAGATGTATGATTGTATGTCAAAACTCAATTAAAACAAATAAAACCAAAACTCTCTCTATATGAGAAAAGACCGCTTGAAGTACGTGGGAACGTTTTGTTGTGGTGAAAATATAGTCAGCCTATTCAGCGCCTGCCAAACTATAAACACTCATTTCTCTTCCTCTGGAAAAAACAGCCGTGTATTGACAGTGAAGCACTTCCATTAAGAGGCTGCAGATTTATTGCACGGGTGTGATGTTTTATGGCTGTAATTTACCTAATGCAGGATGCTCTCTTTCAGGCCTACACTTTGCAAAACCAATACGGCATTCCACACTCAGAGGTACGAGCATTTGTGGGAATACCATAATTTATATAACATGAGTAGCTCGAGGTTTAGTGTTCAGTCCATTAAGTTCTGCTTTTCTGTTTCACAGCTGGCCAAGCTACATCAGCTGTCAATGCAGCAAGGCCTGAGTCCCATTGGCCAGCCTGCGTCGACTATCATGCCTGGTACGTACAGCAGCAATAACAGCCAGTGTTTGCTCTGGATCTTGTGTTAATTGAACAATTTGTCTTGAATTAAAAACTCCTCCATTTGTAACTTGCTGCAGATTTTCCACCTGCCTTTAGCCGTGAGAAGTAAAAGCTCGCTTTCATTAGGCGCTCTGATTATGTCCCTGTGTCGGTGAGGAAGGCGGAGAAGAGGCTTTATAGCTCCCTCATAGAAACTATTATGTGAAATGATACGTTCCGCAGAGTGAGCGAGCTGCGAGAAAGAAAAGAATGAGCGCTGTGTTAAACATCGGTCCATTAAAATGGAAATTAACCGCTTTACTATATCTCGCCGTTCTGGCGCTCAAAAGGGCTTTTCCAGCATCTCAGTGGCGGTTTTTGTGTGCAGCTGAATGAATTTTTAAAAAAATGTCTGATGTGTCAATTTTATTCAGTTAACACTTGCACTCTCTCTCTCATCAGGGATGGACTCCAACTCTCAGACATCTCAGGAGCTGCTTATTCCCAATGATGTAAGGAGAAGCAACCCCCAAACTTTACAGTTTTTATTCTTCGCGTTGTTTGTTTTTTTTTTTCCCATCAGACCAACAGGCGAGAGAAAAACAGGAAATCGGCGCTCGTCTCACATGTACGTGCCGTGGTAGCAGGTGACTTCAAATGCGGAAGCTGCGCCCGCAAAGACGTCTGGTGCGACTTCAAAAGAGACGAGAGACATGTTGGCAACGTACTAATTATCCTCATTATTCTAACCCAGGACTAACCCAAGGTTAAAGGGATTCTGAGCTGATATGGATCCTTTCGCATTATTGTCTGGGCTGCAGTTGCAGTGTCTTAGAGCGACTCCCATGAGTGCTCAGTAAATCCTCTCATGTTCCCTGACCTACTTAGAGGCTGTCTGCTGTCAAAACAGCCAATAAGAAAACAGACAAAAATCCTTTCCCTCTTCACTTCGCCTCCGCCAGGGTTTGATGAAATGCCTCTCCAATCTGAGAGTGGAAATCGCAACGCATAGATTCTCCTCATAACAACGTCAGGCAGCATTTACCTCCAGATGGGAACTCTCGTATCGGGTTTGGCTGGTTCAGGCAGAAAGCATCTGGCTGTTAATTGTCGTGATATGCTTCCTATTCGGTTTCATTAAGAGGAGTGAGAGATAAAGAAAGCTGTCGTCTGAAGTCAAATTAACAATGAAGCCATTTATAACGTAGAATTCATCTGCAGCTGAACCACAGTCAGACACAAGAAAGGACGAGGCAACAAAAGACCAAAACAAAGAGTGTGTTGGTCCTTTAAATTGGAACATCACTAATAAGTGGTGAATGTATAGTTTATTAAACTTTAGTAAATAATTATGTCACTGTTACTAGACAATTAATTGCTTTATGAACCATTCATTAAGCAATTATTAACGTTTACAAACCTAAGTTGCAACTTTCTAATAAACACTTGCTCAATTAATGTTCTACTGGCCGTTTCATTGTTTGATAACAGTAAAACAACTATGAACTACAGTAGAGCCAGATGATAGTATTACTTTCTGCAGTATTAGGCAGTCAAAAATTCAGCTGATGTACTCACATTTTCTAAAGTTATCCCTTGAATGTGGTCATCAAACAAAAAGAGAGGCAGGATATTTCACAGTATAACGATAAACTGACTTGTAAAATGACTTGAGTGCATTGGAACAGTAAATTTGACCGGGGATGTAGTTATTAGAAATCATGCCAAGCATATCATTCTGCATTATATTTTCTCAAAGAAAGTTTCCATACCAGCGCATATTGGGCCGAAACCATCATATAAGCTAACCAATTTATCAGCCGGGCTAGAAAAGTTTAATCAACTATAAATGTACGCTTTATTTATGATTATTAGTCAGTTTTATCCTCTAAATATTTCTAGACTCCCTTCCAAATGAATGTAAATCTTTAAAATTAACCAATACATCATAAATGTATAGGTTTGTTTTATTCTTTTTTTATTCTTTTTACAAAAGGCTGAGAATTGTCCTAAAGCAGCTGGGCAGCTTAGTGCAAATGTTCCTCTAACAGTAAATATTGCAGTTACGTGGAGAATGTTCTCACCTGTGGATTTATACGCTGTAGTGGGTATTTACAGCAGCAGGACAGCGTGTGTGGGACTGACTCAAAATAAACTGCAGTGCCGAGGTTCTGAGGGAAACATGTCACCCAGCGCAGCAGTGAGGCTCGCTGGTGTGCTTTCTTTCGCCTTTTCGTGGGATTGGGAGTAAAGAATGTAGAATATTGCCGGCCTTGTACTCGTTTTAAAACTCAATTTATAGCATTTATTTACTAATTGTGCACAGAAACAAAGACAGGAAGAGAGTGATAATGAGTCATAATGAATGTAAACAAAATAAGAAAATACAGACATTGGACAATGGGAAAACATTTAGCAATAAATAAACAGGTAAATAATAATAAATCGACCCTCCAAACAATAGTTTAGGCGTTATGGAACACATACAGTACCAGCCTTAAACTGGGTTGGAAATCAAATTTGAAAAATAAATAAATAAATACTTCTTCGGTTACAAAAAAAAACCAACAGCAATTTTCAGACCCAAAAAAATATATATTTTCACTTTGCTGTCTTTGTTTAACAATCGACAGAAGAGGAGAAAAACAAGACGTGGATTGATTGGGTTCCACTGTACCGTATAGAGCACAGTCTGAACCCCTCCAGCAACATTTCTGAAATGCCTGAAGGTTTTTTTTGTTTTTTTTTCCATAAGTAAACCCCCACATGGCGAGTGGCACAATGCATCAGAGGAATGAAGGGAGCGCAGTGCTATACGTGACAGGGACAGCTGTGAGCTCCAGCCATTGTTCCAGAAGAGAGGACTTATAGCCATGACTGAGCCTCCTCAGCCCTGCTGCCCCCACCACCACCCTCAGTCCGGCCACACAATCTCACTCTGTCACACACACACACACACACACACACACAGATGCACTGAGAAGAAACTGCTCACCCCCAGTCAGCAGTATGTACTGTACTTATGTGCGGAGGGGGGATTTAGCCGGAAGAAAAATGGCTGCACTCGCACCGTCTCATCCCTTTTTTCCTGTGTCCTTTTTTTTTTTAAATGACTGCCTCAGCAGGAACTCAACAATATATAGGCCACTTATAATACTTGAAGAGCACCAGGAGCGCTGTGATGCATTAATGTTATTTGTATGCGCAGGGAAAAATAATCACAACAGCGCGCATACCTGCGGTGTCCCCCTGTGTCATTTTATTAAGCTTCAGTTATTTCGTATAGGATCGCTGCTGTTTTAGGTCATGAATACCGAAGCGGGTGTTGACAGCTGGGCTCTACTGACAGCTGGTTTAAAAAGCCCGGCATCCAGGGGGGAGATTCTTGTCCCGAGTGGAGCGGAGACGTTATCTGGTTATCTCTGATTTGAGGTCTGTAGTGGCCCATTGTCTCTGGAGTCGCTCTTTAGGCCGGCTGCTTTCTGTCTCCCTCCCTCCTCCATCCCATGAATAAACTACAGGGCCAATAATAGCCACGCAAGTCCAACCAGGTCGCTGTGTGACGAATCAGACATTGTGGACAGGCTGCTTACTTCTCAGGAAAGGAATGTGAAATGCAGGGGTCGAGCGCAGCACGACCGCTGTTTGTGTGCCTCCAACACACACAAATACACTGCGAGCACTTCATCACAATCTGGCAGCGTAACCCTGTCGCTGAGCCCTGACACCCTGCACTTGAGCTGATACGTCGCAGGCACCCCCCGAGCTAGATATCTCTGGGCCCTAATAGGCAGTGGGGGGGTCCAGGTTGGGTAATGAAAGCGCAACAAAAAGTGATAATGTATTTTGGAACACAATAAAAACTCGTGTCACTGTCTAATCTACTCTCCAGCAGAGGGAACGCTCAAGCGGATGGGACTGGTATATTATGTATTTGAGTTATTTTCCCATTATGTTTTCCATTAGCGCGGAGATGCATCTGGCTGGCGTGCGTTTGGGAAAGTGATTTGTTTGGGAAGTCATCACCACTCTGAGGAATCAATAACCTTTTAGCCACTCAGATTAATGAGAGGCAAATGTGCCTTCTCTCGTCTCTTTTACCGGCGCACGTGCAGTTTGCAATTAAGGGGGGACTCTGGGGGGAAAAAAGTGCTTTTGACATGCATGATGGATGACCAGTCCACTGAAGACAATGTAATTGGAAAATTTGAAGTGGTCCGCATTAGGGTCGACTCAACAGCTCTCGCGTTTCACCCCTTTTTTTTTTTTTTTTTTTGTGAGAAGCGCTCACAAACAGCAATGAGAGCGGGAAGAAAAAGCTGGATGCAGTCAAATGATGTGATTGTATTCTGTCCTCTTCAAGTCTATATACATCATCGTTCATCTTTTTCCATCACGCTCACTCATCTGTCTCGCCCTCTGTTCTCCCGCAGCTGATCGGCTCGATCATCGGCCGTCAGGGCACTAAGATCAACGAGATCAGGCAGGTGTCGGGGGCGCAGATCAAGATCGGCAGCCAGCTGGATGGGACGAGCGACCGCCATGTCACGATCACAGGAACACCGGTCAGCATCAACTTGGCCCAGTACCTCATTACCTCCTGGTAAGGCTCGGCGCACGGTGCAGACATCTAATGAACCACGGCGAGAGGGAATGCATTGGTTTAAAAGGGTCAGAGGTCGTGCTATAGAGTGATAAGTGATAATGAGGTATGTCCTTGTGCTGCCGGGTAATTGGCCTCGAGGGAATGAGTAGAAAGCCTGGTTGTATTGTAAAACATAGCAGCGGTGTCTTGCTGGAATTCAGTATATGCTTTTTGCTGGCTTTTTCTTGCATAAAGATCAGACGGTGCTGCGTGTGAATTATTGGAGAGCAGGTAACAAGACAAACAAGTAATGATCACAGATTAAAAATTAGTCCAACTATCAGAGGTACAAATAATATCCAACACAAATGTCTTCATAATAAAGATAGTAGGTTTATTCACTTCCTATAAGGTTTCTTTCTTAACGTGTATTGAGACCAAACTATACAGAAGTAGGAGAGACTTGTCTCCTAATTAATATTTTAGATTGTGCTAATGATTCATGTAACCATTCTCCAATACTATTGATTACTTTGAATACGTTCGCTTGTTTGGAGCCCTGAGGAGACGTCCTTTTTTTAATGACTGAACTTTTAATAATTCAGCCACTATAATAAAGGCTTTTTAACGTTTGCTTCCTCGTTTGTGCGCGCCGGGATCGCTTCTGGTTCTCGGGAGTACTTTTGATTATTTGTTTCCAAAAAAGGAAAAAAATAATAGAACGATTGCACTTTAGCTCTTGTTGTTTTGCAGATTAAATATAAAATACAAAATAGAATAGAATAGATTTGTTGTCATAGTTTCAGACAAAGCAACAAAACACAAATACAATTATTATTTTTTTTCGCATTTTAAGGGTCCAGCATGTAGGATGAAGATGGATTCAGGGGCAGAAATTGAATATGATATTCATAATTGTGTTTTCAGTAGTGTATAATCACCTGAAACTGTGAATCAGGGTGTTTCCGAGGCTTTTTGTTTTTATACAGAGTGAGCAGGTCGTCTTCCACAGAGTCTGCCATGTTACGTTATTAGCAGATATTCACATTTTTCATTGCTCCTCTCCTGGTTTCCTCAGGGCAACACAATTTTCATGTACTTCTCACAATTCTGAAAGTCTGTCACACTTTTAGTTCTCATAACCTGTTTTCTGGCACAGTACAGCATGTAGTCTGCTGCGCTGTTGGTCCTCATCCTCAGTGAGTGCAAGGCAGAGAGAATATTAACAGAATTCCCCTTTCTCATGTTAAGTTGTAAAGGAAAGGGACTGTAAAATCTGCATCTGCGTTTTTTCTTTGTCCATCACGGGGGTCGTGCTGCGTCAGCCACCATAAAGAGGCTGACAAACAAGACAGTGATCGCGCACAGGCAGACCACTTTATGCAAGCTTACGCTGGAGGGTCAATTTTTGGGTGGTTTTCTGAGAATTATTTGACTTAAAAATGCTGATTATTATTATTTTAATTCTTTAAAAGTCACCAGAATGCAGGAAACAGTCCTTCAGTCTGATATTTTTCATGGGTTGGACCCCCAGAAGCCCGCTTTGGTTTCAAAATCCTCCCGAGTTTTTAGGTCTCGAGGCTGGCGAGGATGTATTTGTGAGATTACCTCGCAAGAGACAGCTGGCTTCAAGCTACACTCTTGTGGCCAAACACAAAGGCATTGAACCACTCAGCTTCCTATATGGTGTTACCGGCAGCTTGTTGAAAAGAACAATGGCAGCTCAGCAATGGGTTAACGTGGCTGCTATAGCATCTGTTATCAGCAGTAGAGAGTATTTTGTATTGAAAAGAAGAGCAAAGAACGGTGCTGAGGGCTTCTCTCGATTAAAAAAAAGCGTCCTCGCTCTTCTCTCTAACAACCGTATTAGAGACTTATTTGAGATTTTCAAGGGTAGTGGAGTAAAATAGAGCTGCCAGCACCAATCACAGACATACAGTACATACGCTGGAAAGACCCAGTTAGCGAGCTTGCGTGTCTGTTTCTGTTTGTCTGGACTAAACACTGACAACAAGTCTCTGAATATCTCCACCCTGGAATTAGTTTTCCGAAAGGTCTGATTTTGAGTGACCCAAAATGTTGTTTGTATGTGTATGAGAGGTGAAAACTCATACAAACAAAGCTTTATCTTAGGAAGTACATGAAGGATCACATGGGCCAGCTTATACAGCCCAAGGGCCCAGCTGCTTAATCAGCTGATGACTGATCAGATCAGATGTTAGGAGGAGGTGGTTGGTGTCAATCATTGATTTAACATTGCACATCTATAACATCACAAAACAGTTTTGTTTGTTTGATCACTGAGGCAGAACCAGAAATGTATTTTTTTTTTTAATTCCTTGTCATGGCACCTACATTACAGTTCAGGGGTATTATGCTCGCGTTGGCTGAAGTAGCCTCAAGCCATTAGCCTCCAGCAGAGCCAAGGAGCAGCTACAGAGGTCTGGTGGTCTGACTTCTTTTCTACTTCCTGAGTTTTCTTTTTTTCATTTTCAAGTGACTTGTCAGCTGACATCACTTGAGGCAACTGACACCACTTGAACCCAATCTGAAGCCACAAAAGGCTTCAGATTGGGCTCTGCCCTAGACCTGTAAACAGAGTTCTATGTGTTAAAATCAGTAGAGTTTGCCCCTTTAACAGATTTCAGTAAATTCACAGAGTGTTGTACCAACAGCGTTATCCTCTAATCTTTGTTCTCTGCCGTCCCTCCCCCTGTCTCTGCCCACGCAGTTTAGAGACAGCCAAATCCACGGCCCAGGCAGCCACCAT
>OMLP01028754.1:0-10125 GCA_900302685.1 Spondyliosoma cantharus | reverse complement strand
ACAGACACACACACACACACACACACACACACACACACACACACACACACACACACACACACACACACACAGTAAAGGAAAACAGCCCCGACGGTGTTTCCAGGCTTCAGCCTTTCCAACAGCAACTTTCTCTCAGGCCACTTGTCCCTTCAGGCCGTATTGTGGTGACCTGTGTCTGCAGCTGGCTGCCAACGCTGCATTCAGTCTCCAGCGTTAATATAATTTGTGTCTGAGGTCTATTTTGATGTCACTCTAAAGCACATACACGACACTCATGTTCACACAACTTATCTGACAAATCACGCCTTTTTTCCCTAACTCTAATGCTGCATTGAAGAGCGGTGATCATGATCGAACCTACGCAAATTTCTCATACATAGTTATCTCCTTACTTACTTGCATAATCCTCTTTGTTCAAAGACGAGCACAGAGCCTCCAGGTTAAATTTTCCAGCTACACTGGCCTTGGGCTGGATCCACAATCGCAAACTTTTTAAATATTCGTGCATATGTTTTTTTGAAATTCTACCTTTTGTTCCCTCGTTTTATTCTCAGGTCAGTCCGCTGTTCCAGAAACTGGAGATGGACCAGATTGAGGCTTTGAAGAAGAGATTTGGTGGACAGCAGGTATTTGATGTTTATGATGCCTAATGGTCTGTGCATCAGTTCCGTCATGTTATGTGGTAATATAGGTTGACTATCTATGAATAATGAAATAAGAAAGAATTGTTAATGCGCAGCCGTTCACGGGCCTCTGTCAGACTGCTGTCGTGCATAAGAATTTGTACTTAAGGCTTATGTGTTGTGAGACGCGATGCATTGCAAAAACAATATGAATTTTTAAATTATGTATTGAGCATCCACCATATAGATAAAAATAATTTCCTTTCTAAACCCTCTCCTCAACCGCTTGCTTCTAGCCCGAAGATGAACCACCTAAAAAAAAGGTATCGAGTGGTATTTGTGTGTGAAGAGTTGCACTGTTGTGTCAATGTTGATTACTGCACGCCTTCACTGACACTAGCACCTCATCTAACATTTTTATTTTTACTCATCCCCGTGTGTCCGGTGTGATTCACTGCCCATTCACACGACTTACTCATACAATCCTGGTCGACATTTTGAGTGATGAGTGTTATTGTCTGAAATGAAGCAAATAATCTCTAGAATATAATAACCATCAAAACGCCTCAAATTCAAACACCGTCATCTGTCTGTTTCCTCCCTCAGACGACAGCTCAGAAGGCTGCCAACACTCAGCCTGCTGCTGTGCCAGCTCCTGCTGCTGCTGCTGCTGCTGCTGAGGTGGCGCCGGTGAATGGTGTGGACCCAGAAAAAGCTAAGCAGCTCACACTGGCTGTGGCTGAACAGGTGAGATCGCTGGCTAGTGTGAACGGAATGTTGAGCGAAACCCAATTGTGAAATTTTGGGGCATTTTTTTATTTTTAGTAATCTGTTATTGATACGTGAATTCTGTAATTCTTTTAAAATGGGAATCAACATTCAAACAAATTTTTAAATACGCCCGAGTCCATTGGAATGGCTAGTTTTCATCGGCAGTCCCTGCATCTGATGTTAACGGCCATCGTAGAATAAATAGAAATAACGCATTGTGTGCAATAGTTTAAAAAAAAAAACAAAAAAAAAAACTGCTGCTTTGTGATTTTAAAAAAACATATACGACAGTTGAATAACACGAGAGAGCAAAATTTTGATTTTTAGATTTTGTCTTTCAATAATATCATTTTAATTCCATTGTTTAGTTTTAAACGGTCTTCCGTAATCCGTAATCTTCCGTGAGGAATGAAAACGATCTCTCCAAAAATTGTTTCACGGAAGCGATAAGGTACTTGCCGCTGAAACAAATGCTGGCTAATTTTAAAAGCTAAATTTATTTGGTATCTCTATTTTGAAAATAATCCATTAACGCTTCAGTTTGTAGGTAATTGATCGAAATTGTTTAATCTTAATTTTTTGATTTTACATTATTTCTATAACTGCGGCAATAAAAAATGTTGAATTCTCAGTGTTTCCAAACCAAGACAGACGCGTAAAATTACAAACGCACAAATTGCCGCCTCAGATAATTGCGTTCTATTTGTCCATTTAAGCTAACATTTTTAAAGACGAATGTGGGTATGATGAATCTATTAAAACACGTCATTTTATCCAACACAGGGGGACAAGGTGCGAGCGCTCAAAACCCAGAAGGCAGAAAAGGCCGTGATTACAGCGGAGGTGACCAAACTGTTGGACCTGAAGAAACAGCTGGCTCTAGCTGAGGGGAAGAGCCCTGAGCCCGCACCTCAGAAGGGCAAGAAGAAGTGAGACAGATAAAAAAATTAAAGCAAAAACAACGGAGGTTAGTCAGAGGAAGGGAAGAGTAGAATGGTTTGAGGTATGATAGTGGAGAATGGGAACAAGATGTACACTAAAAGAGATGAGGGTATTAGCTTAAGGCAAAGCCGTGACAGGATCTAAGACAATGTGGTGTTGGCACTGAGGACTAATGAAATGCTGGATAGGCCGACGGGGAAACGAAAACACACAAAAAGAGAGTCAAATGAATACAGCTACAGAATGGAGGGATTTCTCCAAATCCCTACACCAAAAGAAACTGATTTTATACTCTCCCTGTGATAAAGTCAGCATACGATATTAGCTTTGGAAGGTGTGTTGCGCATTTAAAGATGTTTTTTATATCCTCTGAAATATTGTTTTTGCCATTTGCTACAAATACCCTTTTTGGATCCAGAAAATTAATTTAAGTTCTGCTAAAAAAAAAAAAGGTATCTGTACTCTTCCCCTCCCTCTTTCTCAATTACCTCTCATTTACACCATTTTCTACACAAAAAAAAAAATCATTCATACAGTAAAAAGGAAAACCAATAAACATTACATGACACAAAACGTTTCACCTTTTTTTTCCTTTTATTGCAAATTTCGGGATTACAATGAAGGATAAAATAAACGGTATGGTAAAATACATGTATTTGATGCCATCAATGATAACAGCCATGCATATTATTCTACGATTAACAATTTGTGACTACAATGAGAAAATAACGGTGGATATGTTGGCATTTTACAGTACAAGCCATTACAGTACAATTATTTATATATATGTATATATATATATTACAGTGATTATATAAAAATAGCAAATTAGGGTAGAACAAGTTGTGGTAATTCCACCACAAATCCTTATATTGATAGAAAAGGTCAGCTTAGAAAGTATAGCCGGGTCCTACTTTATCTAAATACACATACACACAAGCCATGGGTTATAAAAAAGTAACAAAGAGTATGAATTCTCTCCCAAAAAAACTCATTCTCTCATACTCACACTGCACTGGGCACTTTCAAACTTTTCCTGAGCTCCTAAACTCTCCACAAATTGGGGCAAATAATCTCTGCTAGCCGGATTGCAGCCCTTAACGTAGGAGTTACAATTATTGCAAAATGGTGGGAACGGATGACGATGACATGCACTCTCTGAATCAAGTTCCTTTCTTTCCAGCATACAAATCATCAAATGCTCCTAACTACTATTCCTGCAATCCTATTTGGTGGGATTTAAGTTAGGCATTCTTTAAAATGACAAACATTCATCAAAACCACTGAATCAGTTGCACTTAGAGCTGTCTGTTCTTCCTTTTCCTTTAACATGCTGTGTCTTTTTATTTGCCGCATTGCTGTTGCAGCCCCTTCTCTCTGTGCCTTTTCTTGTCTTGACTTTCATCACTTTCCTCCTTCTTGCCATCTTAAGCTCTCTGTCTTTTCCAAAAATCATCTTCCTTATAAAATATCTTTGGTTTCCATTCTTTCCCGTCTAAGAGGCATTTCATGACCACCATATTACACCTTTCCCCACCACTGCTTATTCCAATTCTGTTGGACCTGTCATTTTTTATTCCCGTCTTTCATTTTTTCCCCCTCATTTCCTGGTGTTGACTAGTCTCTCTATCAGGGCTCTACGTGTCCTCTGTACCTCCTCTCCCAGCCTTTCAATCTCTGCTTTTAAACGCTCATTCTGCTCCGTCAGCTCCTGTACCTTCCTCTCGTTCTCCTGCTCTCTCTCTTTGCGACTCTTTTTGGCAGACGAATAGGTTGAGGATGTTCGTTGCGTGGAGGAGGCGAAAGAGGACAAGGCACTGTTGGACCTCTCGCTGGTGGTCCTCTTGCGTTTCCCCAGGCGGGAGGACGGGTAGACAGAGGGAGAAGATACGGGTGAGGAGGGAGAGGAACAATTTTGAGATGGGGACTGGGAGGCTGAGGAGGAGCAGGATGGAGAATCGGGAACGCAGGGCAGTTCCTCCTCGCTGGCTGAGGGAGACGCGGGATGGACGTTATTAGCCTGGTGGTGTTGATGATGGTGGTGGTGGTAATAATAGCCGCCGCTGATCACCGCTCCACTCGGATCCACCATTCCCACTCCTCCTTCACTCAGCAACTCGAAGAACTCTGGAGGCAGCAGATCACTGCCGCCTCCTGCCGAGCTATCTCCACTTCTGCCACTCTCAGCCTCGGCCCGCCGCTCTTCTACCGCTGGACTCATGCAGGAGGAGGAAGAGGAGGATGACGATGAGGTGTGATGCAGAGGCTGGGTGTTGTGGCTCTCCTCTGTTGCCCTCTGAACACCTTCGCCCCATGTCTGGCTTCCATCCGTCAGCCACGTCAGAGAACAACTCTCAAGAACATCCAGAAACTCCGGCTCTTTCTGTGAACAAAATCGGAAAAGTCAACACCTGTCTAAAAAAAACTATCTAAAAAAATTATAAGTTAAAAACAAAATCAAACTGGAAGTACATTTCACATCACTTTATTATACTTAGTATGCAAAACATAATAAATCTTCGAAAAAGAGAACATTTTACGAAAATACAATTGACGACAACACTCACACTCATCATAGGTGTGATAGCCATTTCATTCTTCAAGCTACTGACCTCGGTACATGTGGGGGCACGTGCCAGTTTTGCCCCTCCCGCGTCGGAGCCCAGAATATCCTGCAGGTCCTCATACCACGCCTCCAACTCTGCACCACACAACGGCCCCACGCCAGGGGGGTACGGCGGGGGCAGGTGTAGCCACTCGGCAGTCATCTCGCCAGTCAGTCACAACTCACAGATACTCGGCCAACCGGTTCACACTGGACCTGATGGAGGGGAAGGGAAGGAGGGTTGGGATAAGAGTGCAGAGGGGCCGACATCAGATGACTGACACATCACAAAATCTCAGCCTTGTTAATCTCTACCATTCTGCCACTGGTTAATTTCTTGTGTGCAGATAATGTAGGATAAAGGCTTTGGGAATCATTGCTGAGAACACTTTGATAAGTCTTTATCTGTCTAATTATTTACATCATGATAAAGAAAACTAGAACAAAGACCAAAGTGCAGAATAATGTGTAATCCACTTAAACATTAAATGGAATAACAGTGACACTCAGTGAGAAAATAACTGACCTGCACTATAATTGTTGATGAGAGACATTTGAAGGCTAAAAATGTGTATAAAAATGTCCAATAACTCAATTCCAGTACAAAGTTTAGATTAAATTTAACAAATTGATTAAATCAAAGTCTTAACTTCACATGCAGCTTTCAGAATGTAAAATATGAGAAGACCAATTTACCTTTAGAAAGTCTCTGTTAATCAAGTCTGCCAATTTGTTGGAGATAGCTTGTCCCAACAATTCTGTAAGAAAAGAAAGTATTTGATAGGTTAGTGTTAAATCCTTTGTGAAAAAAAATATATATATCTTGAGGGCTGGAATCTGCTGAGATTTCAGAATCAAAAATGATGATTTGCAAAAATACAGAACGAGAGAACAAAGGGTGCTTAAAATTATTCATTAGTGTCTGCTCTGAGAAATTAAAAATGACATTAAAAAAAATATGAAAATATTACATTAACTGTTAAAATGATACACAAGGATGGAGAAAAATAAGATTCCAGTCACTTAATTCTTGTAAACAAAAGACAAAAATGCTCTCCACTGCGCCCCCTGCTTTCTACGGTCCTCAAAACACGTTGGGATCGATAAACAAGTGGTTAAAAACGACGAGTATATCCTTTATAGTGATCTCTCCAGGTCTGACAGTCGGGTCCACTATTTGTATTAATTACTTAGAGTGTCCAAAACAAAAATCAATGCACGAAAGTCATTGTAATCACTCTGATCATTGAAGAGAAAGCTTGTAGTTGTAACATTTAATATTAAAAAAAAAAAAAAAAAGGCTTCCCCTTCTCTCCCATACAAAGAGAACAAATAATTCAAACATCCACAGACAAATGAGGCGTTGTCAGGGATGTGAATTACTAAATTACAAAGTGATAATTAAAAAAAAATAAAGAAATCCTTTGTAACTTGATGTTAAACTCCGCGTGATAGCGCCACCATACCTGCATTCAAACTCAGGTTTGGTCAATAAACGTACCAATTATCATTTTTTTGTGATACACTATACAAAATGTACTAATCTAAATATTTTCTTTTTTTTAGTGGGGCTACATGTCCAATATGAGCCAAGACAATTACGTCATGGAAATGCAAGTCCAGCAGGAGGAATGGGCGAAACAAAAGGAAACGCACGGAGAGGAATGGAGTGGGTTGGGTGGTTAAAAAAATAATAATAATAAAGGACAAAACAAGATTAACATACATCCATTCATTCAGCGGTTAACATTTACTTTAAACGGGTTTGTGAGGAGTGAGAGAAACAAATGCAGCTGTCAAAAAATAAAAGCCGTCCAGTTTCGGGTCAACAGCCCCACCAGTTACTGTCAGACGTCACACGGAGTGGGCTAATGTCTCATTTGTTTAAATGACACTTTAAAAAAACAAGTGTTGGATGCTGAAGCTATAAAATTAAGAAAATAATTTAACAGCATAAGGCACATCGAGCGTCGAAAAACACACAAAACTTCCTGGTTTAAAGTCTGTGCGAGCTGTGCAACTTGTCAAGCGAAGCAAGACAACACATGAAAACAACTCGATGTTGAAATATGATTGAATGGAACAAGTGTTCTTCCAAAATAGGCACTGGGATATCTGCCAAAAACATGAAATATTGTCTTCTTTCCAGCACACCGGACCACTTTAAGAGTGCGTTAAGTAACCGTTACTCCCCCCAAAGACTGAAAAACAGCCACCAACTGACACACAAAAACCACCAACTATAAACTCCACTTACCCTTTTTCTTTTATTCGCTCGCCTTCTCGACTGTCTTGAACTCGAATGTGGATATTTTAGTAAAAATTGGTGATAGCTCATGTTAACCATTGTTCAGTCTTGACGGCTGAATGTGATTTTTCGGAAACTCCCGGCGGTGTTTATAAGGAGGGAGAGGCCAACCGAACTATGCATGGGAAGGTAGTTTCATCACAACCTAGCAGAACGTGGAAGACTGATGTTCCAACGGTCCAATCAGGAGGGCGGAGTTAAGATCTTTTCCTTGGCGACATCCAATAGGGTGGCGACAATTCAGCACCGAGGCGGGGCTAGGCGTCGTCTGGGCTGGTTGAGCTCGCTCTATCCCGTATAGTTTGTACGAGCAGCAATTGTGATGCAGTCATAAGACGGCCAGGACGAATTTGGGGCGTATGGGAGTCACATGAAAGGAATGATGCAATGCTTGGCAACCAATTTCTAGCTGGGGATAACACCAGCAGAATCAGAACATGTTTTATTAAACAGTGTTGGCTCTAACTAAAATCTAAAAATATACATATATGCACGGATATCTAATGTCGAAGAATTGTTTGTTTCCGGAACACAAAAGCTGAATCGATTTTCCCACGAATTGTTTTATCGTAGTAGTAAAAAAATTAATTAATTAAAAAAAATCAAATGTGCTCATGTTGCGTTTACGTGCTGATGTTTGTATTCATTGTGTTGGCACCCGCTTATTTTCACCTGACTTTGTGATTACAGGTGCCTGTCTAAAGTTTGTCGGTGGCACTGACACACACACACACACACACACACCCTTCATTTCCCTCCATAGCCTAATCCACCACGAGGAGCGAAGTGGGGGGGTGGAATAACAAGCGGTCCTTCCCTTGAAACGACACTCTCCACCGGGTCAGAGTGATCCTGGAGGACAGTTGTCTTTTATTTGTCAGGTATTTGTAATATGCCAGAAAGAGCGCACATGTTCAGAGTCATATTCTCATTCATTTCATACCGCGCGCTCTGTCCCAGCTCCGCGAGATATCAAAACACGCCCGGCCGGAGGAGCGTCTGTGGCGCTGGGTGTGATCCAACACACTAGTCCGCCCTTTATTACTGTCCGGCTGTTATTGATGGAATTCAGGAGGATTCCTCATTAATGTCTGATTTATTAAAAGAAAAGAAAAACAACTTTTATTACCTGTCATTACCTCTGATCAGTGTTATTGTTTTTATTGTATCAATTATAACTGATTCATTTAGCTGTTTTTACAATATATCCTTATAATACAAGGTTGGATTCTACTAGAATAATACAGGCTGACACATCACACCAAAACACTTATTTCATAGGGATGTTTTGATCATGTATAGCTGATGCAATAGGCTACAGACGCTTTAAATATATATGGTGTTTATGACATATATAGAGAGATATTAAAAAATATAGGTCCCATTGAGATGATTTCCCCGCACGTATGGGTTTACTTTAGTCTATTATTAATAGTCTTTAATAGCTATATTGTCAAAATGTTTTCACTAATTTGAAGGTGTTTTGAATGTGACGCCACCTTATCGATAAAGCCAGTATACATCCATATCATCACTGATGGAATGTTACCATAGAAGAAGAAGTCACACCTATAGACTAACTGTTGTTCCTTCAGTGTCACATTTACACATATTGATATGATATTTAGAGATCAGCCTGTACACACAATAAAACTCCTTTTATCAAAGTCAAGTGAGCGTTAAAAACACGGGTTCAACAAGGTCATTATCTCAGACACACACCACGAGCCATAAAGCACACGCTTTCGGTGAGCTTTTAATAAGGTAAACAGCGGCGACAAAAACAACAACAACAACCAAAGTGACAATGAAGTAAAAGCATGTTTCATCATGTTGCGGGCTCCCTCACCCCGCTCCTGACACTTTTCTGCCCTAATCCCAAACTCAGCACACACAAACTGTTTTACCATGCACGGCGCAACGTGCACGGCGCTCAACATGCACAGCCCCATAGCAACAGCGCCAAGCAGCGAATAGAAAGCTCAAATACTGTCTCTAGGACCCGGGTTAAAGCGCTGCAGGAAGCACCGTGAACACGTCACGACTTGAGTGGCTGTTGCTGAGTAGTTCAGCATACTTTCTCTACACCCCTCCCTTCCCCTTCCTCCCCACTCCATCCATCCCTCCCCTCTCCACCCGTGCCGTCTGTTTATTTTGTCAGTCCCGTCGTCTGTGTTGTATTCATTATAAAACACTGTTTACAACCTCAGATCTGGGTTGCTTGCCTTTTTTTTTTTTTTCTTCTGCTTTTTTTGGTCAGTGTTTCAAAATAGTCTGGCCATGATGGTGACTGTTTTCTGATTTGTTGCTGATAAAAAAAAAAAAGTAAATCAAATAAATGATGTTATTGATAAGATATATATTTAACTATCCCCTACTCTGTTATTGTCTTGTTTTTCTTTTGTTATTTTTGTATGACATTGAGTGTAAACAAGCACTCAAACTGATGATGGTCTGGTCATGTGGATCGGCTTTTACACAAGATTGAGTCAATACTGATGCTTGTGTTTGGAGATATCGGTTGCTATGGTGTCCCTGTAATGTCTTTACTTGCCCTAATTCAATCTATATAAATATCTATTTGTCTGCCTTGTCATAAATAACTGGATATAATCTTTCTTTATTCATATTTTTAGCATAATTCCCACACAGCTGTCACATCATGTATTTTTTAAACAAACACAAACTCAGTGTATGCTCACATAACTTCACCAGAGTGTAAAACATGAAAAACAAGTAAAACCAGCCCACATTTAAAATGATTATGACTGAGAAAATTTGATTTTAATTCTAATAAAATGTTCGTGTGGACAGGAATTTATTTTTCCTCATTGGCTTGATCTTTGTCGTGCTGCCACATCGCTTCAGAACAAAGT
>OMLP01028748.1:34526-44994 GCA_900302685.1 Spondyliosoma cantharus | reverse complement strand
AAACAAGCCAAGATGTACACTGAAACATGAAGAAGAGTCAACACAAGATGAAAATAATATAAAAATATATATATTTATGTATGAAATACATAACCCAAATATTTACATGGTTTCCTTTTTCATATCTAGAATTTTTTGATGAATTTTCATCGTTCCAGACAGTCTAAAAAGCAAAACACGTATAATATAACTAAGCTGTGATGAGTGGATGTATTTGTCAGCCAATTTTGTCCACTATCCCTGCAGGACCCTAAAGAGTACCTTCCCTTCCTAAACATGCTGAAGAGTCTGGAACCCAACTACCAGCGCTACACCATCGACAAACACCTGAAACGCTACAGGAAGGCCCTGCAGCACCTCAGCAAGTGTGGTCAGTCCAAATGTTTCTGTCATGATTTCTGAAATAAAAGATTCCTGGCTAACATCACAAGAAAGCAAACACTGAATGAACATAATGTTGCAATATCAATGACCACTCAGTGATAAGTACTTTGATCTGTCAAAAAAAAACCTCTTCATCAAAACGTCTTCTGTAAATGATGTGCCAGTGTTTTGCAAAGACCAGCTGTGTTTTTGAGGTGAGCACAATATAACTGTGATTGAATCTTTGCTGTTCAGGAGATGAACATTTCCCTGAAGCTTTGCAGCTCGTGAAGGAGCAGAAACTATACAGTGAAGCTCTGCGACTGTACACAGCAGACAGACCTCACTACAAGGTACAAACACACACACACTGCTCACATTCTTCACCCAGAAGTTACTCCAGCTCGTGGTCACGCTATTTGAGTGCAAAATATTTACTCTATTTAAAGACATACCCCTCAAGTTAAAATGGGAAATTTCTTGACAATAAACTCCTTCCTGTTTTGGGATAACTCTTTTTTTTCATTATCCTACATATGGATGTAAACAGTGCTGGATTTAAAATACTTGAAATGTTACAGGAAAACTCGTCAGTGTCCTGCTTTGACCCGTAAACTTTGACCTGTGAACTCTAGGCTCTGAGCTGCGCTTATGCCCAGCACCTGGTGGAGCAGCAACAGGCGGAGCAGGCCGGCCTGTTGCTATGGCGATGCGGAGAGTTAACCAGCGCCCTGCAGGCATTCGCTGGCAGCTCCAGTTGGAGAAATGCCATCTGCGTGGCGCAGCAAATGCCTCTACCACCGGACCAGTTAGCTCTGCTCGCCAGAGACTTGGCAGGTAACCCAGACAACAAGTGATGAAAATATAGGTTGACAGTCAGTCAGACAGGCTAGCTGGTGAGACAGGAAGTCATCGCACATAAATCCTAAACTTGTTTGTTTGTTTCTCTTCTAGAGAAGCTGACTGAACAGCGACGGTACTCAGAAGCTGCTCTGCTGTTAGACCAGTACGCCAAAGTAAGATCCACCGCAAAAAGAAGCTGCTCAACACAATGGCTTCTAATGAAGCAAATCATATAATATTAAATGATCCTGTGAAGAGTGATTGTTTTTCTTCTTCGTTTTTTTTTTCGTTAAAATATTTTAAAAATCACAAAGCAACAGTTCGCTCCTGCCCTAAATGTAAATGTAAACTTGTTGTTTGTCGCTGCTTGTTGATGCTGAACGTCTGCATTTTTCTGTTTCCAATAGGACTGTGAGGAGGCCATCTTGGCTCTGATCACAGGTGCCGCCTGGGAGGAGGCGCTCCGATTGGTGAGTGAAAAATGCCACCATTTTCTTTTTTTCAACTTTTCTTTATTAATTTATTGAATTTTGTTATTACCATTCTGTAAAGAGTAACAGACATTTATACAACACTTAAAAGCATCCAGGTATAAAGTAAAAATACTTTGTTTACAAGTCAAGCTTATTATATATAGCACATCTCATACGACAGGCGTAGACTCAATGTGCTTAAAGATATAGCACAGATCTGTTTTCTTTGTCTGCTTCAGATTTATATGCACAACAGACAGGACATCACTGAAACCAACCTCAAACCTGCTCTGTTGGAAGGTAAGGAGAAATCAGATGGACCCTGTTGTTATCCTGCTGTACAGACCAGAGATAAAAGAAGGGAACAGAAGTCATCAAAACAAAGATCCTGTTGGTGAGTAGTCTTTTTATGATGATGTGTCATGTTTTCTTGTGTCAGCTGTCAGCGCTCAGACTGCTTTCCTGGAGGCTCAAGCAGCAACATTCACGCGGCACCGGACCCGACTGGCCGTGGTCCGAGAGCAGAAAGAGAAGGCCAGATTGGACATGCTGGGTGAGTATAAGTCAGAGCTGACAGGACATACAGTATCTGAGCCAACATGTTTGATTAGTTGTTTTGATATTTTTCTTCTTTTCCATTTGTGACCTGTCTCCTCATGATCAGATGAGGACGGTCCAGACTGTCCTGACGCTGAGCTTTACTCTGAAGCCAGCAGCGTCATGACCGGCTCCAAATACTCCCAGAGTAACTCCCGCATCTCCTCGTAAGACACACACACACACACACACACACACGCACACCTAAAACTTGTTGTTCAGGTTCTGTAGTCTCTGTGATGAATGATGTAATTTTGTTACTGCCTACAGGAGATCATCAAAGAACCGTCGCAAAGCAGAGCGAAAGAAGCTGAGTCTGAAGGAAGGAAGCCCGATGGAGGACAGAGCTCTGATGTATGCTCTGAGTGAGATCATCACCACTGTGGACAAGATGAGAGGTACACACACTCTTAATCATTTATTTACTTTACGTGATATTTTAAATAACACTAATGGTAATAGTAGTAAGCAGCCAGGGATGATGGGAGATGTTGTTCACAAAACTAAAACGTGGTTCGTCTGCCCCCTTTCTCCCCTGCAGAGGAAGTGCACAGCCTGCTGAAGGCCCTGGTGCTGTTCCAATTTGATAAACAGGCGGAGAAGATGCAGCTGACCTACGAGGAAGCTCTGCAGATGATCGAGGCAGCCGTCCCTGAGGTGTGGCCTGAAGGACTGCAGAACAGTCAAGCTCAGGTGAATCATATAACGATTTTACTTTTATCACACTTGTTTCAATCTAACGTCAGGTCTGTTGCACACAAGGAAAATAAATACATTCAAATGTTTTGCTTAAATTGTGGTCTCCTTCTTGCTTTTCAGCTCACTGGGCCAAACTCGACTGCAAACAGCATCATGGCTTCTTTCCAGCAGCAGCAGCAGCAGCAGCAGCAGCAGCAGAGACCTGCAGCTTCACAGCAAGGTGAGCAGTGTTAAATGAGTGTTCGTCTTCTCTTCTATAAATACAGACACTCACAACCTGATTCTATTTTGTTGACGCATATCTGATCTGTGCCATATGAGAGCAAATAAATTAAATGGTTGAATCAAACTGTTATTGTGGCGGTGGCTGACCAGCTGGGGTGCCATAGAGCATGCACACTTGAGACTTCCGCCGACAAGTTGGCTAACTTCCGGTTTGCTAACTTGGATGGGGATAAACTGTAATCGGGTGGCTTTTCTACACTCTCCAAATTTTATTGAACCCAATTGCCCAGATTCTGACAGTAAAACGAGTCATTCCGTGGGGGTTGTGAGGCTCTCACAATGTTAGCTTTTTGGAAAAGTCCCCAGTGCATCACATGACGATGTAATTGCACGACTTGGCCACGACCAAAACTGGCTTCAACTGGCTTTCAATGTTGTCATACTCATTTGGACCACAAGAAGCTGAAGTGCATCACTACCTCATGTTCTTCCAGGGTAGTTTTATGTGCTCCGTGCACACTAAACACAAGATACATTATTATTGTTATAATTGGTGCTGATCTCCTTCCAATATCACATATGGAATATTTATTATGGTAAAAAATAAAAAGGAAAATCTCCTGACAAAACTTTTTTCACTTGGTTTGATGTTAAGAAAAAAATATCCTGAAAATAAATCACCTTGTATTACTTTTTTTTTTCATGAGTGGAAAACAAAATGATGGCAGCAGACTTTTTTTGTCATGTTTTTACAGATAAAACATAAATAAGAAACTTTGTAAGATTATCCATAATAGGATGTATGAAAAACCTGTTTTTCCCACCATTTCTCAAGTTAGGAGAGAAAACTATTTAGATCAGACGGCAGAAAGAAAAAAAACTTCACTTCACTTGAAGATAGTAGGAATCTATGTAAAATAATTTTCAGTCATTACAGATGATGTAACATAATTTCTGTTTTTTAATTTTTTCTCCATAGCTGCTGATGTCCCGTCACCACCAAAGATGAGAAACGGTGTCAAGTGGAAGCTCGCTGTTCTTACATAAATTAGTTTAGTTTGTATTTTTTTTTTTTAAACCTGTAAAGTCAAATAGTAATTATGTATCAAATAAAGATTCAGTTAATGTCTCTTTGTACCAAAAGTGTTCATTCTCTGGAGTTCAGACACTCAGCAACATATTGCACATCAAAAAATCAAGATCTCCAACCTCTGAGGAAATCATTTAGAACTGCAGTCGACGTGATTCTCGCTCAACTTACCTTCTCTAATGGCTTTACCGGATACAAACATTTATTTTTCATGTATAAATGAAGACGTTGTTGTCAATAGTTTATTTTATTGTGTTGTGGAAATTGAACTTGCTGACAACAAAACAATTCAACCTGAAACATCGAAAGAAACGTGGTCAAGATATCTAAACTGGCTATGTGTCCATAAAAATCCAACTGTTCCCTCAGTTGCTCTGCTGCTCCACAGCAGAAGGTGAGACTGTTCATTTCTCAGGTGTAGAACAACATGGTGTCCAGCTGCCTTATCCTCCATAATAACAGCCCTTTTAAGTTCTATGAATCCAGTGAAGATGGGTGTCTCTGAACCCAGAGTGAACAGAACCAAGTCCTGCTTTGTTCTCATATTTGTCATCATCACACCCTCTTGGCCTGTTTGGCAGCAGCGGCAGCACGCCTCTGGTTCATGGCCTTGGTGGTGACCCGGAGCTTACGCAGGCGGAGCTGCCTCAGCCGCAGCTGCAGGTCCTTAGGGAGTTTCCCTCCCTTCGCCAAAATCTCCTTTAGCCTCTGTTTGGGCACCTTGGTGAGGCGGAAGTCGCAGATTGTTGGGTAGTGGTCGTACATGACCTGGCAGGTGCGGGAGGAGGGGAGGTAGCCTTGTGCGCTGACTGTCACCTTGTACTCACCGGGATTCAGCAGCCGCCAGTAGTCACCATCAGCAACTGAAGACAGGATAAGAAAGACATTTTTGCTCCAGGGCAAATGACAGTAACATATAAACACAGTAATATAAGTAATCATATAAAGTGTAAAATGAGTAAATGCTGATATCAATGGCTGTGAGACTGTACCTGATCTAATATGATGATCAATGTCATCAACTTTAATGATGGCATCTGCTATACCAGCCTCTGTATCTTTGTCACGAACCACACCCTTAATTCCTCTGTGGACCTAAAGAAAAAAAAACAAAACATTAAGAGTTTTACTGGTGCTGTAGATATAAAACAACAATGTACTGTAAAAAGCAACACATAAGAAATAGTCTCTCTTTTAAGGGAAGATACATTTGAAATTATAGGAAGCAGAATAGAAGAAGCATGTAAAATATAGCAGGGAAAAGGAGATATGAGAGAAAAGGAACGAGAGACTGAAGATGAAAAGAACAAGATTATTAAAATTCTCAACATCCTATCAGAATTTAGAAAGCAGCCTGACCTGCTCCATGTAAATCAGCAGAGATTCTTTGTTGTTCTCCCACTCGATGGGAAGCTCACTGGCGTGAGGAAACTTATCGCAGGACAACTCCACCGTCACCTCGAAACAGTTGGTGTGCAGGTAGCTGAAGTCATTCATACCTGCAAGGAAAGAAAAATACACTAAGTTTATTCAATAGTTTTGTTTCTTTGATGGAGTGCGCTGGACCCACACTAACAGTGGGAATAACAGGGATTAAGATTAGGATGAGGCTCAATTTATAAGTGTGGGAGAAAAAAAAGAGTGAAATTTTTTTTTTTTTTTCATAAGTGAAAATTTCTTTTTCAGAAGAATTATTTTTTTCTTGTTTGAAGCTGTGTGAAAAATGTGGGGGTTTTTTGTAGCGAGGCACATTTTTGTGCCTGTTGTGAAATTGTGGGGAAAAGAGCGAAACTGAGTGAAACAAAAAAACATTTTTTTTTTAAGTGTTGTGAAAAGATTTGGAAAAATGTCTTTTTCATGTAGAAAAACAGTTTCTTTTGGGGTTTTTTACAGCTCATTTCTGCTGGGGGAAAATGTTCAGACACATTGTCATGTGTGATGTAAAGTTTGAAAAATATAGATGAATTATTTTTACTCTGAAAAACACACACTTTCTTACTTCCTGGTACGTTGTGCCAGTCGGCTCCGTTGATGATGTTGTTGTACCTGAGGAAGTCTTTGTTGTGGCAGGGCCGCCGGTCTGGGTTGGACATCACCTGGTTCAATAAGATACAATAACACGTTGAGTTCATCCAGTCTCTCAATCAGTCACCTTCTTGAAGAGGTTTTAGAAAGGAGAGCAGGCAGTGACAGTAGGAGCAGCATTCACCCGATTGGTGCTGGCGTATGCTGTGGCCAACCAGCGGAAGAAGCTCTCATCAGCAGTGGGTGTGTGCTCGCGAGGGGCCCAGTCCCGGGTCATGTCGTACGGGTAGGTGACCACCAGCTCTCCACCGTGGAGGTTAGCACTGAGAACAAATGGGATGTTCTGCATCCAGTTGATGACGGCTCGGGTCTCTGACGCCACCTAGAGTTAGAGTTGGAGATTTCATTTTAAAAAAGTAGGGTCAGAGGATCAGCTGAACTCAGCTTATACACACTTGTTACATTTACATTTTGAAGTTACAGACATTTAGCTGCTGTTTTCATCACAAGAGAACAATTAAGAGCAGAATACCTCTCAAAAAGTAAAAAAAAAAAAAAGGGATTAACAAAAGCAGTGACAAGTTGAAGGGTTAAAGCCATACTGTCAGGGAGGATTATTAAATACGGAGACATTTAAGAATCAGAGATGTGTTGCAGAGGGATGAAGATTTGGTTCTGATTACGAACACCTCTTTCCAAAGTGCGCGTGATTCGTCTATATAAAACTTACAAAGGCCTCCTCTGAGGTGTACTGCTCAGGGATGGGGAAGTAGTGGTTGATGAGTTTGGACTGGTCTGTCTCCAGCTCGATGGCGGTCCACATCCCTGAGTTGAGGTCCGCAAAATTGTGGTTCATGTCGATCCATTCATGGCTGTAACGACCCAGAGCCCAACCTGACAACTCTGAGCCCTGCGGATGACAGAGAGCGCGATAGATGGTGTTTGCTGTTACGTCATGGAGCCATCACCCAATCTGGGAACAAATGCTTTTCCAGGCACCTTTTTAAAAGCCATCTCATATCCGTCAGGGTTCATGGACGGCAGGAGGTGGATGCGAGTCTCTTTGACCAGGCGGACGATGCGCTGGTCCCCACGTTTGTACTCCTGGCACATGAACTGCATCAGATTGAGCAGGAGCTCTCGACCCAGCACCTCGTTCCCATGCATCCCTGCAACGTATCGGAACTCCGGCTCTCCTGCGGGGGGTGCCAGAACACAGACACAGGAACGGAGTCAAGAGCACTGGTTCTGTCTTAATAATGTTATCCAGAGTAAAAATGAGTAAATACAGAGAGAGTCGGTCTTAAGATTCAAAACAGGGCAGCACAAGACACCAACAGGGAAGTCAGACAGCTTTTTGAAAAAGCAGCAGCTTTACTCATGAGTCCTCAAAAGGCCTTAATACTCCTACACCATCTGGGCTTTCCAAACACCCCCTGTACAGATCGACCTGGCCCTGTTTCCTGTTTGGTCTGCATACACTGCACTGACAGGCCACTCTGAAATCTCACGTCCTCCTCACAACTGTTTATGAGGAGAAGCTCGAGCTCAGTCTCCCTCTAACGTTGCACACTAACATAAGTTTCTGACACGCTATGTTTGTCTGGATTTTAATGCATACAACAATCAGCGTGTGTGCAAACAATGATACAGTTTTAATTGACGTTACACACAGTCAGAAAATTCCTATTTATTTTACAGGTTTTGAGTCTGTCAGTGGTTTGGAGGCTGAAAACAACACATCTTTGAGCATCAAGGAGCTTTGAAGCCGAGTCAGGAGCTCTGAATCACTGCACGTATTTTAGAAATTCAAATAAATGAAATGAAAACAAAATTGTAATTGAATCTGATAATGACTCGGCTTTAGTGAGCAGGAATGATATTTTTCTTGATTAACTTTGAGTTGACCTCAATAACTGGAGCTGGAAACACGACCGAAGACCTTGAATCTGTGTTCTGGTTTGAGCCAACAAAATCAAGCAGCAAACAGCACAAATCTGTTATTCACACTTTGGCTGATGTTTGCTTTAAGTGGCAAACCTTAACCTTTTGACCCACGTGGACTCAAAAGTGTGTTCAGGAGCAGCTGGGACTGTATGATGAATATTCAAAATCATCACAGCCAGAAATCCAGACTGAGTTATTGAAACTTCTTGGGGCTATTGGAATAAATCACTGCCATATTCTGAATTGAACCGGGATGTGTTCAGATTGATAGTATGTTTCTTCTGGGAATTGTAGGCTACATATGCACACATATTAAGTTCGGCCCTGTCAGATTGGAAGCACACGTTCAAGGACTGTCGAGGTGACATTTTTTTTGGCAAGATGTTCTGTTTTCTTTTGGTGCAAAACAAGCATCCGACTGCAAAATCACCACAATTATCAAATGATTAATGTCTCCCTCGCTCCTTGTTAACTGATGTTTGGCTTGGAGGGTTTGATGCTAGAAAGGACAAAATGCTAAAATAAAGTGTTCGGCAACATTAAGAATGAAAGCAGCTATAAAAGCTGCCTGGCTTTGTCACTGTTATTATCCCGAGCAGCGAACAGCAGTATTTTCTTCTATTTTGTTCGTTTTATTTATCCAATCTCTAATCAGACACATTGAGATACATAAAAATGTCAATGGCCCGGCCAAGACGGCAGCATCAATAGTAACACAAAGCTTACAGTCAAAAGAGAACAACATTAGTTATATAACGGTGAAAAAAGGGAATTTGGGGAGGAGGAAGAAGTCCAACTGTAACCAGTGAGATGGCAGAAAATACTGAGAAACTCATCGCATAAGATTGTTCCAACACATGGAGCAAAAGATGGCACCAAACCAACAACCAACTGGTCCCTGGAAAAAAAGACAGAGTATAAGGTGGATGAAAAAAATAAATAAATCATGGCGCAGACTGAACGGGCGGGAAAAACTGATATTTTCCTTTGTATAGGCTACCATCACACAATAACAGGCTGGACGTCCTGACAAAAGCAGTTTTGGTGATGTTGAAGGATCAAGTGTTTCTCTGCAGCAGGGTTTCTGCAGGTTTGAACAAGTCAAATTTAAGACTTTTTAAGACCGTTTTGAACTCAATTTAAGACCTACACCAAGTAAGAAAAAGTAAATGAGTGTGTGTGTGTGTGTGTGTGTGTGTGTCAGGGTTATTGTAGTTTTTACATTTTCATTAGTTTTTATTTCAATTTAGTTTTTCAGTTTGTTTTTATTTCAGTTTAGTTTTAATTAGTTTAGCAAGTGATTAAGTAGTTTTAGTTTAGTTGTTATCTAGGAATTAACCCTGGTGTGTGTGTGTGTGCGTATGTGTGCTTTGGTAGGACTCATGTTTAGTCGTAAACAGATGTCCACTTTCAACGTGGGAGTTGAGCCTAAGATGGTTTGAATGTCGCTTGACTGTGAGACGGCAGAGGCGGTTCAGAGTTCGGGTCGAGCAGAACTGGATGA
Source organism: Spondyliosoma cantharus (assembly GCA_900302685.1). Classification (NCBI taxonomy): domain Eukaryota; kingdom Metazoa; phylum Chordata; class Actinopteri; order Spariformes; family Sparidae; genus Spondyliosoma; species Spondyliosoma cantharus. The sequence continues at coordinate 35,228 of OMLP01028748.1, read as the reverse complement.
ACTTGGACCGGGAACTGGTGACAAACAAAGGCGTACAGAAGTGTGTGATGTTGTGACTTCGCTGGAGACATTTAGAAGCTAACTGGTGTTTTTTTTCCAATTTTGTGTACGACACCAGCGCTTTCACGCCGAGTGTGCCCAATTTGAGGGTCCTCTTGCAGAGCGTGCACTGCGTTTCAAATTCATTATTAGGTAGGCTACGGCTTTTAACCAACTGAATTCTGGATGTTCAAGCCAACACTTGTTAAATTTACATTTTCCCATAGTTCAGCAGCAGATTCTGCAGTCAAAGTCTTTCCGGAAATGTTGAAGTGTACGCCGATAAATTCTGACTGCACTGTTGGCAAAATGGCACTTACGTTCCAGGATACTTCAGACAGAAGAACAACACGGAGCTGACTGAATCTCACCAACGCATTTCCCCGAAACAAAAACAAAAAAACAAAGAAAAGGCTATGACGGAAGCAGTAAATGAACGTACATATTTAAGACCTAACTAAATGTAATTCAAGACCTATAGGCAAAATATTGACCTATTTAAGACTTTTTAAGGCCTAAAATTGAGATTGTCAAATTTTAGACTTTTTAAGACCCAGCAGAAACCCTGTGCAGGTAGAAAAGTACACACAAATCATCATTTGAAACCTGAACTGCATTGAAACAAGCTAAAACGTCCTCTGGTAGAATTCTTTTGCCCCCGTG
>OMLP01028748.1:0-24167 GCA_900302685.1 Spondyliosoma cantharus | reverse complement strand
TCATGTTGTGTCGAGCCTTCTTAGTGTTTTAAAAATAGCGATTTTTGATGCTAGCGTAAGAGTGCCCTTTGCACTCCCATTGAAAATTAGCTTAAAAGTGCCTCTTTCGTCATAATTATGCATTTACCCGAAGACTCTTATACATTCACAAATAAAGCCTCGGTTGCATTTTGTTGAGAGTTTCGCTTTAAAAACTTTGCAATGTTAGCACAAGCTAAGTGCCATCTTGTTTCAATATACTGTATTTGAGAGAAGGCAGACATCTTTACCGCCACTAACACCATGGAGAGCTACAGCTAGCAGCACAAACCCGCTTTAAAAACCTGAGAGCTGCAGTCACAGCTTCAGGGAGTGTTAGTTTTGAGGAGTCTTGTTCTTTGTTTTTTGGTATGAGGCATCACGCTGCCCATCTGGTTTTCATCAGCAGAAAACACACAGCTTAAATATCTCAGTGCACACAGGCTAGAATGTGAACCATCCTCCCCCAACCCTTGGACACTGACTCCCTGACCGCACATATGCAAAGACTAACGCAGCTCTCTGCACACCGAAAATCTATCAGGCTTTAAGGAACCCCTAACTGGATTCCCTTTTAACGGCAGCTCCTTAATCAATGGATATTGGACTTTTTAAACTTTTGACATACTACTGAGGAGCATTTCTTGATCTTTCCAGAACACCACCAGCCCTGAGTTTGCAGGTTTGTTGAATCTATCTCCTCAGGATGCAAACTCAGCTGCACATTTACTCCACAAAATGAATCTCTGCTAACTGTGTATTCAGGGAGCTGTTTGCAGAGATACATAACACTGTCCACTTCAACTGTTAACTTTAACAGCAAGGCTGTGTCTGGTAAAGAGACAAGAGCAATTAGCCAGGATGTAAAAAAAAAGAAAAAAAAAAAAGAAGTGCATGTAACATTTATTTCTAAAGAAGTAGAAATCATATAACAACTTCACAAGGCTACAATATAATCACCATATGATTATTATAAACATTCTTAAAACATTGTAAGAATGTTATAGAGATTATTTGATCAACATGGATTCATTATTATATATACCAAATACATAACCAAAGACACAATGCAAAGTTCCACAGAAAAATATAGTGTTTCCATTGGGGGACTAAACTCACCCAATTCTAAAGGACCTTCTTCTTCTTCTTCTGTTACTTTTCTTGACTCTGTTCTCTCTGCTGCTTTAGGGTCTTTGGTCAGAGCTTCAGTAGTTGTGGTTGTTTCTGGAGGTTTAGTCGTTGACTTGGCTGTGAAGGTTGTGGTGGAAGCCTCTGTTGTGTTGGTTTTCCCTGCAGAAAAAAGGCTCTTGGTTGTAGTAAGAGCTGCATCTGATTTCACAGTGGTCCCGTCATCATCAGGTGTGGCTGTAATGAGCATAAATGATCCCCAATGCAGGAATAAAAGCAGGTTGAAGTACAGAACTCCTGCCATAGTAACTGCAACCAGAAGAAGCCCCTCTAACACTAAACACTAATTCAACCTCCCTGACCTGCCGCTCTGACACTCTGTCACATTACCGACAATGTGGAAACCACTTCCCATCACAGATTGAGAAAATAAAAGCTGTGTTGTAGTGAGGAAAAGGTTGAGCTGAAAATGAGTTGACCTCCAGAAAATGAATAACTGGCCTAAATGCTTTAATAATAATAATAATAATAATGCATTTTATTTGAAGGTGCCTTTCAAAGCACTCAAGGACACTGCACACAACAACAGTACAACAAAACATTGGACAAATTAGTCCAGATTTTTTAATTAATTTTAAATCAAAATGCCCCACATCTTCTGAATTCCAGCTTCTCAAATATGAAGATTTGCTGCATTAATTAGTCATAAATTAAAGCAAATGAGTATATTTAAGTTTAAGATGAATGGTTGGATAAATCAAGGAATTTGCAGACTTCATTCTTTAATGGGAATGTTTTCTCTATTTTCTAATTTTACAGACAAAATCAAGTACATGAGAATTTTAAGTGGATTCATCAATATTGAAAATGGCTATTGGTTGCAGTCTTAGTAAAAAGTATGATTGACTACCTCCATGATGAACAATTCAGAAACCATATTTGAGGCTGCCAGTTCTGCAAGTCATACAACTATTATCAGTGACAAAAGCAAGCTTTTATTTTGAAGACATGCTCAAACTTCTTCCTGCTATCGGTCTTTCTGGCCGACTTGATGCTCCTCTCTGCAGAGCTGCTGTACTCACAACCATCGCACCAGAGTTTGTTCAGGGATCAAGCTCAGTCAACTCTTCAACTTTCTATTACACAGAGGCAGCAGGCATGGATGGAAATTAAGTTATCCAGATGTTTTTAAAAGCCTGATGTCCAAATACAACACTGTTTAGTAACGGTTGTATACTGACATCTGGTGTCCCCGTTTACTGACACGGTCTAAAGAAAATTTATATTCAATTGTGTCCATATTCCGGTTCCCCAACACAAAAGGTAAACACAATTTAAAAATGCTCACTTCACTATTCTGGTTAAACAGCTTTAATGGCACAGTCAGACCTACATTAATTTGAAATGTGTACATCCGAAAAGTCCAAAACGTGTGAGCTCAATGTAGGAAAACATTTCTGACAATGACGTAATTAGTAGACCTAATGTATTATTTGGTTCTCTTAGTTGACAGATCTGAATAGATCGAGGAAACAAATACATGTATATAAAATAATATGCCATAAGATGCTGTTCAACTCTTGTTGGAATTTAAAAAGAAGAAGAAAACAACAACACTATTCAACCAGGTCTTCTTGGGAAAAAAATGCAAATAAAAAATATATTTACAAAAAAGAGTCATTTTCAAAACAACAACAGAGTCTAGTATCTACACTCCTCCCCCCCAAACTCTGACAACCCCCCTTCTCTTGCTCTGAAGTTAAGTTATTGAATGCCTGCAGAGCTCAGGTGTTGAGCAAAAGAACCTTATCAAACTGTGACTTTCACATAATGGATTGAGAATTAACTAGATTTTCTACTTCTGGACGAATATGGAAGTACCCGTTCTTGATGTGCAGAATAGACAGTTAATGAATTTGAAATAATTCTATGTCTGGTTTGCAATTCAAAGAGTTTCTTTCCAAAATCACACTGACCACTTAACATGACACAAGTTCTAACAAAATCATATAAAGAAAATGATGTGGCTGTGTAAAATACACTTTGAATCACTTCTTTGGTGGACAAACTCATTTTTTTTTTTTTTTTTTTAAAACAAATTAAGGCTCTTCTGTGCAGACACTCCAAAACCCCAAACTGCGAGTTTCCAATATTCAGCTATGTGGCTTCAATGGTTTACACAATTTGACATTTGAAAGATGCAGCTGAATATGTAAATTGTATGGTGTGGTATTGAGATCATCAACATGTTCACAGTGACCTGAAAGGATCCCCCCAGTGATAAAAAAGGAAATATAACAAAACAGTGTCCAGAGTGAGGAGAGCTGCTGCTGTGTGAGAACGTCCAATCTCAGTTCGGGTTCAACACCTCAAGGCTTCCAGAGTTTCAGCAGACCATCCTCACTGTAGGTGCCGATGAGGTTCTGATGGGGGTGGTGGGCGATGCCGATCACATCCTTCTCGTGGACCTGAAGGGAGGAAGAGCAAGAACCATTTAATCCATCGACAATGGAAGTGGAAACAGACAACTCCCCCCTCCTAGCATTTCCAAGTGATATTTTTGTTGATGCTGCTGTCACAAGTGCAAACACAAAACAAAAATAGACCGAAATGGTGCAAGACTGCCAGTCTGACCGGATCGCCAGTCAGCGTTTCATTTCCCATGATTGTGTGCCTGGTGGCAGACGACGCTGCACAGTGAAAGTGAGGGTTCAAGGGAACCAGTCTCGACGCTGATGGTGTCATTATATCGAGCAATCAACAGACTTCATAATGAAACATTAAGGCAAAAAACTTGTCTAGTAACAGTTTAAGGAAGCCATATAGATCATTTTGATTGCTAATAATGAACATTTCCTCACTATTGATACATACTGAACATATCAATTCTGAATATTTGAAAAGGTTCAATACACATTTGTCACAGTGGAATTAAAAATCGATATTCTTTCAGGTATTTTACTGAAGTTAGAAACTCAAATGTTGTGACACTATTACAGCTATTTAATCTTGTACAATGTTACCTAAAATCATCAAACTCATTAAGTTACAAGCTACGGGAAAAGTGGCGCAATAAAAATCATGCTAAAAATAATTTCTGGACATCAAAGCAAAAAGCACATAAGAACCTAACATTGTTCTTGTGGTAATTATTTTTTACTCAAAATAAAGAAGAGCAACATCAGAGTGTGCATCTCTAGACAGACTAATTATGCAGGAATTGAGCCCCTGGCAGTGTTGGCTCCTCACTCCTGAGTCAAATGGGATCATAAACACGTGTTCATACAGTGGTTGCAGAATTTTAGTAATAACTGCACAGTTATTTCAGTGTTTGCCAAGTAATCTAGTAGTATCATTAAAATGGCCTCCTTGCACAATGTGAACTAGTAATAAAACACAGACTTTTAATACTAGTGCAGCGTACTGCTTTAGAGATACAAAAAACGTATATATGACATACAGACTTCCTAGAAACTGGCAAAATACATGATAAAAGGTAAGATTTTTCTCTGTCCGTTCTTGTTTATTGACTTAATTAAAAAGTAAAACAAAAGAGATTCAACCTCAATGTCAAGACTTAAACAAAAACACAACAGTGAGCGCATCGTGTAGCATGAGCAGAGGAGGGAATGTGCCATTATATTTTTGGACACTTTGATCTGTGCTCCCGAGTCCAATAACGTACCGTCAGCGTTCTCTCCAGCTTGCCAGTGACGGTGCTGAAGCAGTAGAGCACAAAGTCTTCACCCACGCAATAGATCCACTCGCCGCGGGGCGACAGAGTGCAGCACACAAAGTCACCGCCTTCCCTCTTACCAGAGCTGAAACTCCTCACGATCTGCACAGAGAGAATCACAAGTGCATTCAAACACACAAAGCTTGTATGTTAAAGGGCCGGCAGATAGGCAGGGTTAGTTTCAGAAACAAACACCATAAAAACAAATCTACAATATTCCATGTTTACTACTATGAATTTAAGAGGAAAAAAAAACAATATTTTGAGCTTAAAGTGTCTATGACTTGAACTGACCTGTCCCTGCATGTTCATGATGACCACCGTGTTGGAGCGGTTACACACTACAAAGTGCTCCGGGTTCTTGGGCAGCAGGATGACGTTGTTGACTGTGATGTCGGTGCCAGCTGATGAGCCTAAAGGTTTGAAGGTGCTGCTGCACTCTGTGGTCTTCATGTTCCACACCTGACACCAGAGATACAAACCAATACGTACAGCCACATTAATGCCAGTAAAAGATTCCCTGTGTAGCTTAAAAACAGCTGAGTGTAAGTATTTCAGAGAGATCTTATTTTTACAGCTGCTTCTCACACCTTGACTGTACCGTCCGAGGAGGCGCTGATGATGTGGTGGCCGTCTGGAGTAAAGGTGGCCTCGTTCACAAACGAAGAGTGACCGCGGAATTCTTTAAGGGTTTTACCTGACTTCAGTCCATGGATTCTTAGGCATAGAAGGAGAATTTATACATGTTAACAAAACGGAAGAGAACAGATGCCCCGTCAATTAAAATAATGAATAGTTAGTTGTATTTGGAGTTTGGAAGAAGTTAAAAAAAAAAAAAAACGGGTGAGAGTGTTTGGACAGACATGAGTTTACCTGATCGTCTGGTCGAAGGAGGCACTGAGGAGCTGGCTGCTGTCTTTGCAGAAACTGACGCATGTTACTCCTTTACTGTGGGCGCGTTCAAACCTTCTCAGACACTGACCGCTCTGGATCTTCCACACCTACACATAGATACAGGCTTACTTTCATTTGTTTTTGCAACATGAAACTAAAGCTGCAATGATTAGTTGGTATATCAAAAATGAATGGTCTGTAATGTCTATTTTGATAATCAACTGATCGTTTCAGAACAAAAATGTGATACATTTGCTGCGTCTAGTCCCTTAAATGTGAGGACTTTATTTATGACAGTAAATGAGGAATGTGTGTGTTTTGGACTGTTGATCGGACAAAATTTTTAATTTGAAGACGTCGCAGTTTTCACATTTTTGTTTTACATTTTGTAGACTCAATATCAATTAATCAATGAAAACAATTGGCTGATTAATCAATTGTGAAAATTCATATTAGCTGCAGTTCTACACAGCTCAAATGCCGATATTTGGTAGGTACAAGTTTTATTGAGAGAAAGCACTGCAATTCATGTGTGCCTGAGAACGAACCTGCTCAGTGACCCTTTCTTTTCTTATATTTAACTGTTAACCTAACAACGGAAGTAAGATCAATGAGAGAAATGGAACTAATGCGTCAAGTCTACCTTGATCTTCCCATCCTGAGCTCCTGTGGCCAACATCTCTGTGTCTCGACTGAAGCACATACACAACACTGCATCGTCCATCATCATGAAGTTATCCTGAGCCTGGTACTTAAGATCCTGTTGGACACAATGCATACAATTACTTAAAGTCAGCCGCAGTCATTTGGAAACAAATGTTGTAAATCTGGTTTGCATGACTTTTTCTTTAGATAATGTACCTTTCTGATTTTGCCCGTGGTGAAGTTCCAGACCTCGATGAAACCGTCCACAGAGCCGGTTACCAGGTACTGACCATCAGGGGAGAATCGGGAACACTCCACGTGAGACTTCTGTCCAAACTGTCCAGGGAAGAAAAACAAGTCACGTCAGAACATTTAAAACATTTGTGATCATTCAAGGTGGTGTCAATTTATAATGACTGATTACAACGATTAGAACTGTGGGACAGTGTGGGTACCTTGATGTGTCTGCTGAGCTGGGTGGGGAAACGCTCCTCCTCCACATCTTTAACAGCAGCTTTACCCCTGAACAAGTCGATGGTCATACCAGGAGGCAGAAGACCCTGATGCTGCTGCCACTTCAGAGACTGAAGAAGGAGGAAAAAAAACAGACAGTGAGCAAATCATAAATAGCACTTTTTCTGTGGCGGTAACATAACTTGCATGTGTCGAGAATATTAATCAAGAGACACGGCCATGCTAATATGTAGCATTTGTCAGGATTAGAATGCGCGATGGTGAATTTAAGTTGAGTGAGTAGATCACTTACCTGTCCCAGAAGAGCCATGAGACGAGAGGGTGGCACCACGCTCACCTCCCCTGCCAGGGCCTGGGCGATGGCCGCCCGGCGCTTCTCCTTACTGCTGCCGTCTGGGTACGCCTTCACAACAGAGAGAAAAATATCAGAAACTCCACACAAATGGAATCTTTGAAGTGTTCTCTTTATGCAACATTTGGAATTTAACCAATATGAGGTTTGAAGGCAGATGCAGACTGTAATGATGCAGACTGTATTGTATTACATGTCAATCTTCTGCTCTAGTGAGGATGGAGAATAAGTAGCTTAGTGTGGACTCACCTCTCTGGGATCGAAGTAAGAGCGAGCCAGCAGGTTCTCCAGGTGGATGTACCTCTCTGGCTGGGTCTGTTTCAGCATGATCATGGGGTCGGTCTGCCTGAGGAGCGAACGGGCCGCGCCCAACTCTCTCAACTCGATCAGCTCCAACACCACCTGCAACACCGAACATCAGATTTAGAGGAACGCACGATCCGCAAGGTTTTTACATGAAAAGATCTGTCTCCTTGAAGATCTTCCTCCTTGAGGATATCAAAATCCAGTATGAACACAATGTAAAGTTGATTTTCACATAAGCTGTAGACCTATTTATCCGAAGCTCACCTGTTCATAAAGGTCTATCAGGGTCTTGTCTGGCAGCTTGAGGGACTGGATGGCTTGCAGGACAGTGTCCCAGTGGCCGCTGTTTATGTCTGCCACGAAGCTCTCTATACTGTCCACAGTGTTCAGAGACACGGTGGTCTCCTCCTGCAGGGTGACTAGAGTCCGTTGCAGGTTATTCTCCTTTAGGTACTGCATAATCAGACGGATCACGCTGTGGAAAACACAAAGCACGCAATTTATCTAGATATACAAACACTGGAAGATAACCCAGCTGAAGCAAGTCAAATGTCAATGTGTTAAACAGGGAAACATAGCTGAATGGAATTGGATCATTCACAGTATCAACACACGTGACAATCAGTTGGCTTTTGCTAACTTAGTTTGGAACATGTTAACACCTCCGATCAGAGCTCAGTCTATGACAACTGGCAGTGTAACGTTAGCTAATGCTAAGTTATTCTAACTCCCGTGTTTCCAGTTGTGTTTATCCCACAGAGAAGGGCTGTAGATAAGATGGAAACATTATAGAATACCCTGAACGGCATCGAAACACTTGAGACTGAAATTACTCTTAAGTCGCTTCGCTTTAAAAGAAGCTAATATCCATGGGGGGGTTTCTGCAAGGTAGCTTGTTAGCTTAGCACGCTAACGCTAGCAGCTTGCAGCACAGGATGCGGTAGGCCCCAGTGGCAGAAAAGGTAATACAATGTGGAATTATTAGCCGGTAATGTCTTACACAAACTGCCCTGCTTCAACAGTAATTAACTAGACTACTTACTCTGCGGATTCCACCTCCAAAGACATGACTATGTATCCCAAAACAGAAGCAACAACACACTTAAGAGTCTGTATTAAGGGCAAGAAACCGACACGCAGGGCGCACGCAAACACGGAAGTAGTGGGAGGAGTCGGAGACCTTCAAAATAAAACGCTCACCGTGTAAAGAGGGTATATCATTTTGAAATACATACAAAAAGGCTATGAAAATGAATGCAGGTTAAAATATTACAGTAAACAGAAATATTACATATCGTTTATTACATATGAACACAAAGGTGGTTATATATGGCAACACCTGTTACCAAGTGCACCAACCTTTTCCTTACTTGTTTAGACAGTCAAATGTTGATTACAGTCCAGACTATGATATTGTTTTGAAATCAATAAATGAGAAGTGAGTTTCTTTTAATATTCAATATAACTTGGGCTGAAATCAAGTTATTCCCTCACCAGCCACTGTTGCAGTTTCTTAAGTCCACGTGGAACGAGAATTGTAAACACTGAGTCACTGATGCTCTCATCTCTGCAGATTGCTTTTCAAAAGAAATATTCAGTAACATAGCCTAAGATAAACTATCTATTACTTACTTACTTATAATTATGGTTGCATACCTAATTCTTACTAACATTTACCCTGTATTTGACAGGTGTAAGGTGCTAATTTCATTCAATATACTAATATAGTAATACTATAGTAATACTACAATACAGTAATACAGTAATACTACAATATAGTAATACTATAACAAGAATATAACAGTAATAAGGAGCATTCATGTTAGTTATTATATTATTATATGCATATTTAATATACACATGAGATCAGTTATTCTCAAAATCAGGTCCAGGGAATAACAAGAGTCCTAGAAGGGGCTACAATTGATCACCATTTAGTCAATAGTGGTTTCATTGGATTGGTTTTCTCTCTATCTCCTTCTACATACATTTAAAGCATAAATAGGTTTCAATGAGAGGATTTTCATTATAATGTGACGGTTATGACCCTTTAATGATCCTAAGCCTTAATGTGCCAAAACATCCCCATCTGCTTTAGTGCTGTTCCTTGTTTTTCCCCCCCAGGGTGATCAACAGAGGGCGCTCTCTGCCCAGCTATCACTCAGAGGCTTTCCTGACTCTCTCCTCTCCGCCAGTGAAGGTCTTTCAAGGTTATGATAATGATGATGATCTTCAGCACAGCATCACTTCAGTCTGCATTCCTGCGACCAGGGTTTGATTGTTTTGGGCAATCATGATTCACATGATCGTCGTGAGTTCCGTCCATATTGGAAATTAATTTGGCACCAAGAACAGAGCAGACCTCGTTTGGTTTCATTTGTCTCTGCAGATGGAGAAATATGTTGGGAAACGATGAGGAAACACACAGAGTATGATGAGGGGAGGAGAGCTGTTTTTTTTTTTTTTACAATTCCATAACGCCCGAGTCATTCTGAATATGTTGACATAAGAGCAGAACAAAGATGTTAATATAATTTGTCCATCCTCTTGCATGACAAAGCAGAGGCTGTTTGGAGAATGCTTACCAATGAGGGAGACGCCACCACGCTTGAAGAATGACAGGGACACAAAAGGCTGTAATGTAATCACTTCATCCTTCCGAGAAAAACAAAGAAAATCCTATTTTATGTTCGGTGCCATTCATGGCGTGCAATAAAGTTGGCCGTCTCCATCATAATTAGAACTCATTACCGCCACAAAGAGATTCAGCCATTCTTTGGTCTGTCAGGAAGGAAACTAACACTTTGTGAGCACAAATCCGCATAAATTCCACCTGCTCAGTGATGGAGGGTGGCGTTATGAATTAATGTCTGACATCAAAAGTCTTCCCAGCTCAGATTCACACAATGCTTTCCAACCAAAGTGCAAAGGAGAAAGTACTTTCAGAGAGTCATTAGTTTACACTCTGGACAAAATGAGCAAATCCTGACCTTAATGAATTAAATCCTGCTAAGTGTTCACATTTCTGCTAAACACGACAGATGATTCTGAATTTCTGGCACGCTCCTCGCAATCACAATCTCTGCTGTTCTCATGGAAACCATTTAAAATGCTTAGATGGAATGACCGTTTGGCCACGCTGGATACTCACCGCTCTGACAATAACAACAAATCAAAGCATGGAGCCAAGGGCAGGTTGTTTAAGAGATGAATAGACGAATGAGTCAATCGGCGAGGCAGAGGTTGAGGATCCAGGGACCTTTTATCAAACAGCGGTCCCACTTTTTAAAATTTCACTCTGGATTTGTAACATGCCGTAAAAACTAACCCCTCAGACATGTACACAGTCATTCCCTCACTATATTTGTGTTGTGTTTGGACAGTACACAAAAGCATGCACTTTAGGAAATGCTCATCAGAACACATTAAATAATTCATTCATTCATCGTCTGTTGCCGCTTTATCCCTTTTTCAAGGGGTCGCGGGGGTTACTGGAGCCAATCCCAGCTGTCTCTGGGCGAAGGCAGGTTACACCCTGTACAAGTCGCCAGCTCATCACAGGGCCCTCACTGATGGCAGAGGCCGCCACGCAAGGTGCCAACTGCACATCAGGAGCAATTTGGGATTTGTGATTCCAATCACGAGTCGACCTGCTCTACCCGCTGAGCTACAGCCGCCCACATTAAATAATTATAGACTTTAAAAGAAAGAAAATATGAGATAATGGGGACACCCTCGAAGCAGCTAATGAACCAGTTTTAATGAAACAACCCAGCATCAGAATTAATATTGGCAATACACTTCTGTCAACCACAAGTTGTCCACAACATGTTGAAACTTTACATTTCTTTGTGTTCAATTTTCAATTTTTTATATAGTGACAATGCTGTGCTTATGGTCTGCTTACGTTTAGGCAGAAAAAAAACTTCATTAGGGTTGGGAAAAGATTGTGTTTGGGCTGAAAATACCTGGTTCTGTCCCAACAAACACAGCTCGAATTATCGTTAAAAAATATCCAGTTTCCACAAGTGTTGAAACGCCGTCTCAAGCGAGGCGCCTTCTGGCTGGGCTGTAACTCCACCACAATCCCTTACACGTACTGACATTAAAGTAATTAATGCTGAAATTTTGATATGATGCATACAACAAGTGCAAATTTTAACATATCCCTGCTTTGCTAAAATGAAACTGCCCAAATTTTACTGGTGCCGACTGGGCTAGAGGAAAACACAAAATAACAGAACTTATAGTGAAGTTAAGGCAGTGAATTTCTCTGTTAATACATGTGTTGGGTTGCAGGTTTTTATTGAAATGCAAAATTCAGCACTGATGTGACAGAACTCAGATCAGTGATTGACTATTTTCCTGTATTTGTGTTTCATTTCTGCATTTTCCTCTGTGTCCTGCACTCTGAGAGAAGGACTCTGAGCACGGCAATTATAACAAGGAAACGCAAACAAAGTCACGTTGGAAAGACAAACACCCTCTGTTGCTGAGATCCAGTGGCATTGCTTTTTAATGGGAATAAGACCATATAAGAATAAGTTACAAATAATAGTGAAGCTTTGCGATGTCTTATCAGCTAAAGAGGGGATTGCAGGTGTGCTGTTGGAGCAGGATGCACTGGCTGTTTTGAGACGTTCTGCATGTGTGCTGCTTTTCAGCTGATACCAATGATTAAAAACTTGTATTGCTGGTTTGACTGGAGTAGATGTTTGATGTTTGATTCGTGCGGAAATAGAACGGAGAAGGAAAGCTGAAGCTGAGTTTTCCAGTTCATACTATACGATGGATTGATGGACTTGAAGATATCAGATCTAGTTTTCTGCTATTAATAACGCCTGTATGTCACTGTGCTTGAGACAGTGTTAGTTCAAGTTTTGTATTTGTACAGCTGTTGCCCGTAGTTGTGCGTCTTTATGACCTAGTAAAGTCTCTTTTTTGATTCTATTGTTATTTTATACAAAATCAGTTATTCATTCTTTTTGAGTTTCTCTATTCATCTGTACTGCATGTGTCCTTCTGCTGCTCTAGCTCTCGAATTTCAGGAGCATCACACAACATAACTTGTGTCGAGCTTTGATGACAGAAGGGAGATAATTGATCAGTACTCTTTGTGCTAAGAGGTTACTCACTGTCTGAGGAACACAAACAAGTGCAGCGTGATTCACTAACCTAGAGTACAAATGGTCTGCTGTTTATATTATTATTGTACCATGGGCAGAATTATATTATTAGTAATTCTATTTCTACTTTGCACGGAGCATTGGAACAAAAACAATTTCCCCCCGGGGATTAATAAAGTATTCTGAATCTGAAAAAAAACCAAACATGTCACTGCCATTGGAGAGATAATTTTCTAATATGGGATACTTTAAATTGGGTCCCGTTTCATAATATAAGTGGTTGACCTGTCCATTCGTGAGGTCTTCATGATGAGTTCAGGACCTGCGAACAAGTCCTCATAGGCTAACAAGCAAAATAGGACATTGTTATCCAAATTATGAACTCTGATTTGCAACCTCTGTGGTTTGTCGATCTCGTTTAGTCTGCCCGTTCTGGGCTACTGCAGAAACACTGCGGTGCAACATGGCGACCTCCGTGAACGAGGACCCGCTCCCTATGTCGATATAAACGGCTCATTTTAAGGTAATTAAAACACAACGACTCTTATTTTCAGGTGATTACACACCAATTACAACATACTTATGAATATTATATTGCATTTCTGCCAAGTCTGTTCTTCTGGATGCCACTACATATTACACACTGTACCTTTAAATGCAGGAGGGTGCTTGGAAGGGATGGGTACACATAGGTCATTCTAGCATTGGGAAACATGATCAGTGCTGTTGTTTCTCTACTGAAAACAGAAATAAAAAGACAACAGGAAGGTTGCTGGAGGAAGACACATAAGTCTAATCATAGCAGCTGGGAAATGAAATCTTATTTGTTGAACTTGAAGGCAAACACATCCACCAATCCATCATACTGTTCCTGCTTCTATCGTATCTTTTTTTATATGAACTTGCTCAGAGAACACAAGTTAAAAGGTTATTTTCATATAGCTCATTGAAAATATCCAATAACCAGCTGATGCTGACAACACCAGACAACTTAAACTGAACATAACAGCTAAATCAGGCAACAAAGTCTCATTCCTTTGTTTGGTTTTGTTTCTGTCCCTTTAAGGACTTTGCCCTCGAGTGTACACTGTGGCCAAACACAATCAGCAAAGGTCCATTAATTTGCTGCCAAGAAGTTACGCACAACTCCTCACTAATGGTTGATTTCTCTGTCAGTCCTTGAGACATGAGTGGTAGTGGGTGGAGGGTGTGTGTGTGTGTGTGTGTTTGTGAGAGGTATTGGTGATGGGGGTGGCGTTCCCGGTTATCATCCAGGTGGAGGAGCCTATTGGCATTACCATCATTCTCAACGGACATATTATAGAGCCAAAAGGGACTCATTTAGAGGCCTTTATTGATATTGTCAATCCTCTTGTAAACAGGAAGAAGGAGCAACACTGCAACTGCAGAGCTGCATTCAGGTGGTGCACAAACCCATACAGAGGCACAGAATTGTGTCTGTTTAAGCCCTGGCCGCTTGCATTGGAGCGCGATAAATGAAGGGTCATCAAGGAGATAAAGCACTGAGCTAGAGATGGGATTGTGTTGGTAGGCAGCACACGTGTGAACTGATATATGTTAGTCCCTGAGCAGTCTGGATAAGAGAGGTGGCCCACTCAGCAGGGCATGTTTCTACCCGTGACAATGTAAATAGAGCCTATCCACTTACCGGGTGAATGCCGCTGCCTCCCCTCAGCTGAAAAGCTCCCGGGGCCGCTTGTATGTACAGAAAAAAAAAGAAAAACACCAACAAAGTGCTGACACAAGTAGATGGTTCTGAGTGGGGTAAGCTCTCTCTTTTCAATTACCGCTCTATCTCTGCTTGTTCCAGTGTCTGCATTCGTGTAAGTCTGACGTCTACAACTTGAGGCGTCCTTTTTGTAATGTTGTTGGGGAATTCACTAGAGGGCTTTATGGACGGTCATGCAACGTACCAGCATCTTTTCAGCCGGATGAAAGGCATGCTTTCGGAGGTTAGCAAAGGCTGTGTTGAGCTTTGAGGTGTGAAATATCAGCCAGTTCTTAGTTGCTGAAGGGAAAATAAAAGCTTGAGCCGAAGTCTGTACTTGCAGGGGTTACGGGTTAGAAAGAAAAAGTAGTGTAGGGACCAAGAGCTCGAAAAACCTCAGTAGCTTCAAAGTTGTCCTTGTGAGGCTGTTTTATTGGACACTGCAAAAACTCATTATTGCTTTAGATTATCTAGAGTAAATTCTTAAAGCCCTATACCTGTTCCTAATCAATAGTGGGGTGAAAAACCTGCCACCTCTTCCGGCCGGCAAGAATTCTGATCCTTCAAGGGAACATTTCAAGCATGGCAGAAACAATCAGAAATGAGGATGAGGATACTGGATTGTAGTCCACAATTTCACCTTAGCATGTTGACCTGAGCATTGTAGTTAGCTTCTCTAAGCAACATTCTGTAGAAACTTTGTAGTTACTGTGTTGAAAACTTGTACGTTGAAGCAAACATGTATGTAGTGCTGTGATCCTACCCTCTCACTGAAGTTACACATTGAAACAAGTGATGGGTAGGCGGAGTGGCTGAGACAGAGACACCATTCACCCTATTACAAGACACTGTACCATTAAACTGTTTCTGACACTGTTATTTTAAAGGGAAAAGTTACATAATTTTGCTTTGTCGTAAAATGAAGACTAAATTTTATGGTTTACCTCACATGAACTATGTACTTTTGCATGTCTTGCATCAAGGCAGGCTTGGGTCAGGATTATGTACTAAAGAAAGAGTAACTATAATCATCAAAAAATGTGTAATTAAATAATAGTTGAAATTGTCAAAGTTTACTTTGCTACATTTTCATGACCAATGTTGTATTCAACTGGCAAAAAGAAACTTTTGCTTAAATGTATAATTCTGAAGTAAATACTGATTGCGCAGTGAAGTGGCTGTAAAAGAATGACATCATCTGCATAGAGGCTGGTTCCCTATTAACCTCACTTGAAATATGCTTTAGAATTTATGAAAAGTTAAGTTCTTTCCAATTTAACTCATAAGAATAAAGGCTTTCTTTGACAAGTGCTCCACTTTGTGGAAAACCTTGCAGAAGTAATATTTACTTTCACTTGCTATTAAATGATGATTAATTTATGATTTTATTTAGATTCCCTTTTATCTACATTGAGAATGGAAGATGAACATTGTGAGAAAGTGCTCCTCTTGCACGAAGAGTAAAGTCCTTCATGTGGCCTTTGAGCAGCAACAGAAGCATACACACAAAAAAGCAGAATCCCACACACATCTTCATACCTAAATGCCTAAAAAGGTGTGTATCACTGTCCCCAAGACAACCACTGCATTCACACATACAAAACCCAACACGCATAGAAGTCCTTTACTGTGGCTTGGAACCCCAAAAGGTAATTACTGTTGTGTGTGGCGATGTATAAACTGCAGATGTGGGTGTTAGTTTGGGTTGTGTGCATGTACCACTTGCAAGTGCTGAATAAAGAAAAACTACTCTGTCCTGTGATCGGTCCTGTGTTCAAAAGAAATTGCCATGACACGTAACATCATGTAAAATACGCTTCTTCACTATGTTAGTAAGTTAAAAGAACTCACTGTTGACTTCTGGTTTCACATTGACCATCTATAACCAACCTCCTACCTTTACGAGACTGGAGGCATTTGGTCATTTGGTTGATGTTTCGGTGACATCTTCCCAATTAGCAAATGCTCCCCATACTACGTCTTTCCTGCATAACTTCAGTAAATCAAAAGTATTCAGATTAGTTCATGTTTGTTTTGTAATTTAATGGATTTTGTTACTATTACAAAACATGTCACGTAATTTGTACACAGTAACTGACTACATTTAAAAGTAATCTTTAATTTCTCACATCTCATGAAAACATACTTAGCAGCTCAACTCTTGAAGGGAAGAGTGACATGTTTTACTTTTCTTGCTCTAATCTTTGAATAAGTCTCAAGATTCAAACTGACAGGCTTCTTTAACCTTTGGAGAGGCACATTACTCATGTGACACAGGAAAATTCTCCGAGGTGCAGAGGCACAAAAAGGCTTTGATCGTTTTATTGAGGCTCACAATTAAGACCTAATTGTGTTCAGAAAGCCATTCAGCAGAGCTCCGAGTAGGCAGATCCAGCAGGTTGAAATGAGGTTATTATGCAAAACATAGAAGACAAAGGGAGGCTATTTGCAGTTCATTAAAGTGCTAATGTTCTCAGTAACTGTCTAATAATTTACGTAGCCGAAGAATGTGGATACTTAGACCTCTCTGCTTACTTTTACTGAAGAAAGTACCTTGTTTGTAACTTGGCCTGACCGTGGATTTGTATGGCCCTCACACTCTTCCAGGGGAGTTATTGATTCCCTGCGTCTCTCTCATCGGCATGCACAGCCACGATAATAAGTAAATCCATCTCCTGTCAGACCCTGCTGAAGGGAATGTAGTCCTGAGGGGAAGAGGGCAACATATTCAGGTCCAATTTTCCCGTCTTTTGTTAAGCATAACCATCGTATTGTTTTCTCTTATACAGTCCCAACACGCCGAACAGAGCCGCACCGACGCATGAAGTGAAAAGAGGACTCAGGCACATTTGGAATACTCACAGGCAGAGAGAATCCAATAATAGAATAAATTCATCCGTGGTGGGCTAATTAACATGTGCCGTTCGGGTGGAACAAAGCTAGTTGATGGGACACAAACACTCAAACAGAAACATAAGTGCACTTAAAGAGAAATATACACCCAAGCTATGTACTGTCCCTCATAAGCACAAGACATGAAAAAGACAGGCCAGGCAACAGAGGTAAGCATGGATATGTTCAAATTTAAACATTATACATGCCATGTTGACATTTCTACAATATGTGTCATGTCATGTTCACGTTACTCGTATATGAGCTGACTTTCATGTCGTGACTGTTGGACCACTGTTTGAGACTGCGCTGAAGAATTCTAGCCGTGTTTTTTGAGTGATTTTAATGATATATCTGGATATTTTCCATCTGTGTCTGTGATGACAAATGTGATTGTTTTTAATGAGATGTCAGAACATTTTTCAGCCGCGTTTGACACCACAAAACCAAATAATTTTGATGAGCCATTGGGACATCCGCTCTTTGTTTGTGGCAACGAAAACAGGCATTTTCGAGCCAGAAACATGATCTGTGCCCGAACCCTAATCATGTGTTTTTGTGCCTAAACCTAACTGGACCATAAGCGCACCATTATACATACAATTTTACCTGAAGAATCTTTAAAAGTTGCAACATAACCGTGGGTTGCTGAAATGTACACTGGCAACAATTGTTCTGGTGTTTGGGTGGTTCAAGACCAAGATACAGACATACTGTATGATGCATTTCAGTAGAAATTAGCCTAATTCTTCAAAACCATAGGCCCCTTACTGAATTTCATACTGGGCTTTTTTGAAGCATGTTAGCATGCATGTCAACTGACCACTTGGCCTCAGGGACCTCGCTGGTTTTAAAAGGAAGTCCTCGACATTTCCTTCTTTGCTGATTGAGGCTATTTTTATTGTTCCACAGTAGATGTCCCAGCATGGGGCCTGTTTCAAACTGAAATAATGGGCCATGGACTGTCAGAGTGCCCCATGGCAGTTGTCATCCTCAGAGGCAGGACTGGCATGCACGGTCCCTTTTAAAATATTGGATCAGGCTGAAAACCACTCGTGGGTTCTTCAGGGGGCGACTGCAGAAATGGAACAAGAAATCTGAAATGTCACTGCCTCTCCTCATCTGTCCTATAGCACCACTCTGTGTTATATTACTTCTTTCAGTGGCATTTTGTCTCTATAAGAATGGGACTGGCAGACACAATTGAATGAAAGAAAAGGAAGGACCCATCTGCAAAGGTCACATCCTGATAATGAGGGCTGGTTGGCCTTTTTCATATCTGCATTTTAAATGTATGATTTATGATGGGTGACATGATAAGATATAATTACTGTCCGTCATGGTGAAAGGACCTGGAGTCTTATTGTTAGCACTGGAGAGCCATACTAAAATATATATTTTGTTTTTGTATTTCCTAGTTGATGTACTGCATATTTTGTGGAAAGTACCTTTTAAATAGCAGAGTGAGCAAGAATACCTTTTCCGGTAACATGAACAATGTTCCCAACACATGCTTTCAAATTCAACATTTATCACCAAGATCTTCTACTCATTTACATTCTAGTGTGCAAAGAAAAAGGTCAGGAAAGAAAACTGTCTGTATTAATAATGCCCCTGCCAACTATTTGCAGCACATAATATTAATCAAGGATATCATGATGGATGTATTCTATATACACAAGAAAGTCCTTAAAGCCCAGATACATGAAATGTATATGTGTCCTCTTGTCTAACCCCTTTAAGAGCTCTTACAGGCACGATTATCTTGAATAATCACTTAATTATGTGTATTAATGGTGTATTTAGAAGGATATAAAATATCTCATTTTGATAACACATCTCAGTAGCTACTGTTCATACTGCAGTGAAATTGCGTTCTTCAGGGATGAACCCTAACATTTATGTTAGCTGAACCCTTGACTTTAGATAAGGGCCATTCATACATTTCTGTCAATATCATCCATCATCTATTTCCTACTTATCCTTTGTTGGATTCCAATCAAATCAGCAGAACAAGTGTTGGGAATGTACACTTCTGCGTTGTCTCAACATCTAATAAAAAATATCCGGGGGCTTCGCGTTTACAATAGTGAAACACTATCTGAAACAGTGGTCTCTTGCTTGGCAGCCATCTCGGAGCTGCCATGCCACTGCCATCCTATCGTCATCCTGACGATAAATTCAGTATATGTATTATAAAAAATGTTGACATGATATGTGTGAAATATAAGAGATAAATATACAGTTGATGCTGACCTTTTGGTTTGTGTCTTCACCTCAGTCCTGAAGCAGTACTTACATGTAGGACCCATTGTCACAGGTTACAGATGTCTTTGAACCATGAGCAGTTCTGCCAAAGAATGATTTTCCTCTCCAAATTTTCCAGATTGACAGCAACTAGATAAGGTAAAATGATCCAGTGGAAACTACAGCTACATTGAATCATCTGCTAGGACACAACAATCAGTCATTTACTGAGGGCTATAAATGTGGTTTTACATCCATTTTAATAAATAAGGAAGCCATATTATGTGACTTCGCTATCAGCACACGACTCCATTTCTTGTCAAAAACAGAAATGTAAAATCAGCTGCTGGCTGGAGGAGACACCTTTCTTTGCTGTACTATGGAGATGAATGCTCACTGATGCAGAGGAAACACCTGCCAAGGAAAACACGGACACATGCACACAGTTGCAAATTTTTCTCCTGTGAATTCCCACTCACACACACACACACACACACACACACACACACTCATGCACGTACACACAGGCTTAGATGGAAGTGTGAAGCAGAGAAAGCAGAGTGTGAGCATCCGTCAATCCTACTCCATCGCTGAGCTTCCTGAGCTTCAAAGTGGAGCCAGATCTGCAGAACGTGAGGAGAAAGAGAACTACCAGCTGCAGCATCAATTGGTATTATCCTCCACAGCTGTCTGATGTAGCCGGGGAAGCCGCAGACATTAGGTCTGTTCGATGTGATCTCACACTATAGTTTCCCATTACAATAAATCTAATATATGTCTCCGAGCTCACTGGCAATCATTTTTAACTCTGTATCTCTGTATCGCTCTCTATTGTTTATGAATTATGAATGTTTTTCTTCCTGTGTTTTTCTCTATCAATTTAAGTAATTCATATTTCATTCAAGTAAAAAAGGTAACATAATACAGCTTTTCAAACGAAAGGTGGGGGGGTTACTCTGCGATCTGTGAAGCCTGAAACACAGGCCAAATCATGAGAAGCATGAGGATAATATCAAAAGATTTCTGATGCATAAACATTTGACTGCGGGCTAATTAAATGGGTGAAACAGGCTGAGCTCTGTTGTTTTGAGCTTTTGCAGCTTGAATGTTAATCGCTTGACAGAATCTGCCCGAAGCTTCAGACAATATCTGAAAGTTTAATTTAGTGTAATGTTACACAAAGTCATTAAGAGGATGTCTTTATCTGATGTGCCTCACTGTTGATTTACATTGGGTCCTGGTCGACACCTTGAGTACAAGATGTTCTCAATGTATTTCATATTCATGTTATATCCTATATTACATATTATAATATAAATTGTCCTTGATTCAGAACCATCAAGTGTCAGGGAACAGTCACTACAGCAACATTTTGCACCAAATTTAGTACATAGATTGGAATTGATCACATTCAGAGGATTTAGTTAAATCAGCAAAGTCAAACTGTGTTGCAAAACTCAACATCAGGGGGCCGTCAAGCTGTTCACAAAGGCAGAAGCTATTGTGGCTATTTACATTTTTTTTTTTTTTAAATTGTTCAACAAATGTAACTTGTAGGGATGTATAAATGAGATTTAAATTGCTAACTGTAGCTGCTGTTAGCTAGTTAGCTCAGTGAGCTGTGCAGCTAGCCGTCCGGACTGGGAGCTTGGAGTGGTATTATGAGAAAGGGCGATAGCTGGTTAGCATGCTTTCCTTAGACAATGTCACTTCAACACAATACACAGATGTGAAATCTCTTTTTTCTTTACTTTTTTTTTATTTTGTGAACTTCAATTCTTAATTGATACACCTTAAAATGTTTTTTTTTGCAGATGAGCTTGTTCACTGGTTTCCTCACTTAGCTAGTAATGTGATGAGAGAACTACTTAGCTCCGTCACATTCAATTTAAACTAAAATGGCATACAAAAGTATCATTCCTATTCATCCTATTTTCTGTTTGTGACTATATATTTGGTGTAAGGCACTCATATCTGTGATGTTCTGAACTGCACATCACAGAAACTTACAATAAGTCACACAGTGCAGCTGATATTTTCCTTTGTTTTTTGTGGTGATGAAGTCTGAATTCCTATAAATGGCAAAAACATTTTGTCTGCTCAGCAATCGCTATTTTATGTTCACCCTTAAATTTTAAAATATGTTGAAGTAATGAAAATGTTTTGCATAGTAAATATGTATACAAGATACAACATTTATACTTTTAAATACATGCTGAATCAAATCCTTTACCTTTGCCCTTCGTTCTGATCTCTACAGAATCCCTTTAGCCTTTTGCCATTAAATGGAGCTGTTGCCCCGAGCGACTTTTACATTCCTTTCAGTCAATATGTATTTTTTGAAAATCATTATCAATCCCATTTTCCTGATTTACTTCTGAGAAGAGGCGCAAAAAGAAAATATCCTCAGGCGTCCTCTGTTAAAGCGAGATATTATGTAACATGAAATGTCTTTTGTGGCCGCAGAGAATGGAAGAGATGAATGATGTCAGAGAGCAGAGGTGTTTCCAAACCTCCATTCACTGGAGTAAAAAGCTTATACAACATTAAAACCCACACAAACCAACACTGGAGAGCTGATAAGACTCGACAACAGACACGATCATGGATCAAGTTGTGGTCCCTTCATGCAACACAAACATAGAACAAATGTAAAAATAAATACATTAAAAATAAAATATGAGGAAATAAATTAAGAATTACCACCTCGCAGTTGTATGCCTCTGCGCCACCATTCAAGTTGCTGTTCCTGAGCTATGGTGCTGAATAATGGCCAGAAAAATTTTGCATTATGATGTGACACTGAAGTTGACCTTCGGCCTTTTGGATATAAAATGGCATAATTTCATCATTTTATGCTGTTAGACATTGATTGAAAATATTGTCAGAATTGTGGAGTAATGGCCAAAAATGTGTCTTTTGACCTTTGAGTGTCACATTCTAATCATTATATACTTGAATCAAAGTGAACATTTCTGTGAAATTTGAAGACCTTTTCTCCAAGACTTCTTAAGCTATTATGTTGGCAAGAATGGGATGGATACAGAAAGTAAATTACGTAAACAGGTATACGCCTAGAAAATAATTATGAAGTAACTGCATCAACAAGATAATGATAGTAGCCCAGGAACACGGTCCGCGTAGTACAACAGCTTCATCTGGGACGCTGTGGTGGAGACAGGTCTCTGTAAAGATGTGGGCACAACAACCCACAGCCAAGAGTCCGACAGACAGGAGCAGCTGGCCAAATCCTGACCATTTAATGGTACTAGGAGAAAGGTCACATCATATTAAAGTCATTACAATTATCTTTATCAGAGGGGAACATGAATGCCTGAACAGAACTTCATGACAATCTGTCCAGTAGTTCTGAAGACATTTCTTTAAAAAACGCAAATTCAATGCTCAAGGTGACATTGTTGGAAAAGTTTGAGGATCACTGAAGTCGGGAGGATTCATCCGCTGGGAACCATGAATATTTGAACCTAATTTCAATGTCATTCCATCATGTGCTTGTTTAGATATTTCATTCTGGACCGGAGTGGTCCACTGACCGACCGATGAAGTTTGCTATCCCTATAACCATGCCTCTACCATCACATTAGCTCAAGGTGTTGGAGGACGACTTGGAATCATTTTGAATCATCCGCCACACACATACACTCTCTCTATCCTCTCTGTCTCCTCATACGAACCCTCTTAGACAGTATAACATGACATCATACCTTGACATTTATTTATTCCCCAGTAGTTCTTAAAAATCAGGAAGATCTTTAATATATGTTCTACTTTATTGCTTTCCTTTATATCCCTCATTGCGTTTTCATTCTTATTTCCGAGTATCTTTAGATCTTTTCTTTGTGAACTGACGTCTCTGTTCTTTGGCGCTGAAGCGAGTCTTTTCTCCCTCAGGGATCAATAAACTTTGTTTTATCTTATCGTGTTTCTCCAGGGAAAGTTGACTGAGCATGAATACTTTCTATCACTAATGTGACCAGACTCAGTCAAAATTGAATGAATGCCCACTGCAGTCTGTTGAACACTGACTGCACAGCTCCACTGGAGCAGTTTGGTCTGATGGAATTGTTCCTGAGAGAGTTTACTGTTTCTCAAATTTTATGGTTCTTATTTCAAACTTTTGATCTTAATTGTCATATCATTATTGTACATTTTTAATATACAGTTAGCTTTAACTGCTGTTTTTATTGCACTTTGTGATACAATTAAAGTTTCCTTAATTTGATGTCTGTAATTTTCATATCATGCCCACACAGTGCCCAACCCTCATAGGTTTGCAAGATACCAACAGTGCAGTTGCAGCTGTCAAACATTTCATTAGTTTGTTTCATTACAAAATTACAGCTTAGTTTGCAGCTCAGTATTGAACAATATATTCTGCCATCTCTCCCGAGCTTGGCTAACAAAATCTGCTTAAAAAAATGTTCTGTTTCTGAAGCACAACAACAACATCTTTTTCATATTGATCCAGCCAAAATAAATCAGTATATATATAGGACATTCCACTCAAAAGTAGGCCTACATCTACTTATTCCGCCGTATGTAGCACATCAAAAAAAAAATTAATGGAGTAATGGACTAATTGCACACAGGGATATTTGT
>OMLP01028747.1:0-12212 GCA_900302685.1 Spondyliosoma cantharus | reverse complement strand
GTTTACCTGAGTCTTGCCCCCTGTGCTCTCCTGCACTGCACTCCTGGAAAGAGCTGTACTCGCAGCGAAGGCCTTGAAGGAAGCTCCAAAGATGTTGCTGACCCCAAAAGCTATCAGCTCCTACAGCCGGGTCAGAGAGAAAACACACAGTCCTGATCAAACCTGTACAGCTGCTTTTACTTCATGTAAATCTTCGTGCACCGTCCCATACCTGGTTTCCATCGATGGTGTAATCGTGTTTTACAGAATAGACTTTTGCCACGGAGAAGGCGACGGCGAAGCCCACTATGGCCATGGGAAACGCCTCCACTGCTGTTTCCTGGAAGATGTGCAGGTTTGGGGGAACTGGGGACTCGTACCTGAGAATGAATATTGGTGTGTTATGTTGAAATATCTTGAGGATATTTAACATAGAAACTTTCATTTAAACTCTAGATAGAATTATACATTCCGGTTGTGGGCCAACATATTCTATGCAAAGACAAGTCTGTTTTGAGAGTTATGGACTACACAACTCTATATTTTATTGATCACACTATGTACTGGCAGTTTTTCATTGATCATTGATGTTCAAATATGCTAAGTTACTAAGTTCCCTACTTTCGACTATATGTCTTACCCTTTTGGAATATGGCCAACGACATCAATGCCATATCTCGTCCTGAAGTCAAATGCGTATGAAACTCCACATGCAATGACGGTCTGGAGAAGCGATGACACAAAAAAGTGTCACTCACAGAATCAGTTTCACAATGACAGGTGTTTCTTAGCTCCCGATTTATATGACTGCGAGCTTTTTCTTTGGATCGACATGAATGCTCTCTTTTAATGATCCCATAAATCAGATTAACGATTGATGTGGACGGCACTCCAGTCCAGCACAGTCATAAAAAGTCACAACCAAAATATGTGTTATCATCATGACTGTTTGTATTAGTGGCAAGCTTTGGAAACATTGATAAGGACTGTGTTGCACAATGCTCCTCACCATGATAACCTCTATGGGGATTGGCACTGGCAGCTTGGATTTGAATCTGTCGTTCAGCTCCTTCACGATGAACACCACCACCATGATCACCAGGGAGATCACAATGTCACACACGTTGCTGGAGGTTATTTTGTTGAAGATGATCTCCAGGGTCTGAAAGAGACAAAGACGTCAGGTCTAATAGATGAAAGACCCACACTCGCTGACTGAAAGCTTTAAAAACGGTTGTGTACTTACATATATGAGAGCCAGTGGTCCACTGATGCCTGGGACTACCAGTCCCAACACAAACTTGAGCTGGGACACCAGGATGTGGACGGCAGCTGCGGTGGTGAAGCCGGACACCAGAGTGTCAGACAGGTACATGACAACGAAGCCAACCTGCAGGAGCCCCATCGCCAGCTGGAGGAGAAAAGAGAGATCGTGTTGAGGATGTGATCGTGTATGAAACCCACCGTGACCTCCCTCCACGCACAGAGAGGTCAGAGGTCGGGGTACAGTAACAACACGTCTGGATGTGGAGGAGATTCAGATCCAGATGCGCTGAAGCTGCAGGGAGGAGTGTACCTCAAAGCGATGCCTGACTGTAGATGACAACATCAATCATGTACCGCAAAAGGAAATTATGCTTTCTTCCATTTCTGTCGAGGTGAAACACTAAGGAGCAACACACACATTGTTCTTGTTTTACAATCACTGGCTCATTCACCAGCTGTGTGGTGATCACCTGACTACTTACATCCGATCATATTCAGTGGGTGGTACAGTGTAGCCATCAGTCTTTCTGACAGTTCTTACTTTTTTACATTGACACTAACACTGTTTGTACACAAATCCCAACATCCTCCTTAAATGCTAAGGTATTTGGTGATGTTAACTTGTTCATTTGTTTTATGTAATACCTTTAATAAACGTTTGTGATTATGTAACTACACAACTCATCAAACTCTGTACCATAGGTCTAGTTGTTTAAAGGCATGTTAATGCAGAAAGCTCACGTATTATATCTTTAAATAACATTTTCTAATCTCAGGATGTGCTCAAAGTGTCACAGTAGAAGCACTTACGCAGCAAAATGGCCCCTTCAAGAGTTGAAAGCAAAATTCTAATGGTGTCTCTTAATATTTTACTACTTTATAAAGTGTTGGATATTTGAATCTATAAAATTGCGCAGTATTTTATAATGTTCTGACACATTTATTTGAAATGTACATCTGTAGAGCTGACAAATGGAATAGATATTCAAATTTAGAATATAAATGAAGAAAATGGAAACACTTAGCTAAACTACAACGTGTAACCGTTGTCAGCATATTAGTGAACTTTCTGTCTGTTCTGCGGTTAGAAACCCATTCCTCCCTCTCTCGTCACCACTTGAAAACTGGACGGACGCCTCTTTACGGAGTTCTCTGTCCTGATTAGATAGAAGTGTGCAGAGATACCAGAAAATGTATTTTCTCTTTTACTGCATGGGCAGGAATATAGAGATACTGAACACTTATTTTTGATAAAAATATATCACTTACAGCAGCTTTAAACTTTTCATTTAAGCAGGACACATTAAGTCAGCTAGCCGCTTAATTTCAGTCAATGATTGGTATTTTGGTTTGAGGTTAATTACTACTTTTAACGTAGCAGGATCATCCATCAATTGTTCTTGCATGTGGTTTTGAAAAGATGACTGAAGGTGGCTGGTTTCGGTTTGTGTGTATAATAACTGTGACCTCCTAAAGATAGCACATTATCATGCTAAACGACTCAGATATTAGAGGAGGGGTTGACTTTAAGTCCATAATATGTTCTCAGTAATCAGTTAAGATTTTATGAAACACACGTCTGCTTCTGATATTTACCAGATTTCTTTGCACTAACTCGTGTATCAGAGGCACAGCTGAGTTTTTTGTGCTTGGCTTTGTGCAGAAGTAAAAACGCTGCTTGTCTGTTGAGATTGAGATTGGGAATGAGTATTGAGTAATATTGAGAACTTCATTAGTACGTTTTGTCTTCTGCTCTCACATGTGGTTATGAAAAGAAGCTGTCTGCAAAATCTGCACAAATTGTTCTCGTCTTCCTCAAGGACATCGAAACAGAACAGATGCTTGCTGCAACAGGGCTTTGAAGCTGGGTTTTCCTATTAAAGGAGCATTTCCTCACCCTGTGTTTCCCTACCACCACAACACAAACAAGAAGACTTCTTTTTTTTATGCTGAGAGGATAAAAGTTATTTGCCGCAACAGCGTTATTTAGCTGTTGAAGCCGTCTGGGGCCAATCTGAGCGGTTGTGGCGAGTGTGTTTCACCTGCATGATACCAGCGAGGAAGGTCACAGAAGAAGCGACCAACACTCTCTGTTCGTCTCTAGTGAGGCCTTCAAAACCCGTGATGTTGGCTGCCGGACCGTCGTCCGGGACCAGCCTGGTGACCACCGTGCCGATCATCAGACACAAGACTGGGAACGGACCTTCAGAGAGAGAGAGAGAGAGAGAGAGAGAGAGCGAGGGGACAGCAGATTAGTTGAGCCAGGACAGGGATACAAACTCACATATTCACAACACACTGTACATACTGGCCTTACCCACTGAGATGTGCCGAGAGGTGCCCAGGAAAAAGTAAATGATGACGGGGAAGAAGGCGGAGAAGAGTCCGTACCAGGGTGGCAGAGAGGCCAGCAGACAGTAGGCCAGACCTGAAAACACAAGACCACGCACGCGTTGTACAGATTTACAGTGTGATGCTCACGTTTCCTTCACTTCATTTGCCCAATGAAACAGAATTACATTTACATTTAATACTTTCCAAAACACTGTAAAAAATACAAAGGATCTCTCTTTAAAATATCTTTAAAGCACAGTAAGAGTCTGATGTTCGATGATCATTTTGATGTGGGTTGGAGGATGTGAAAAGATGTATATACAGTACATAAAATAGTTCATGATTCTTTTGTTGATGAAGAATAGTGCATTTATTAGCATTAGCTCCATAAATGCTAAAACGAACCTTCATTGAGAACTACAAAAATGAAAACTGCTACTACGATTACAACAAAAATGACCAATTAGAAATGAATAGAAAGTATTTTAATGACATGTTGAGTTATTGTGTATCAACTCGACGTGGGATTTATTAGGCGGAATACATTTGGAATGCATTGCGTTTATGTATCATACTTGGATAATAAACACTTGAAAATCGCATCCTGTTTATGAAAAGTTTAAACGTAATAATAACAGATAATTATGTTTCCGTTTTTTAATGTGTTCATATTGATTAGACAGGGTTGAAAAATGGGACACATTGAAATCATGTTTAGGCGCGGGCTCCTGCTTTCCAGATCAAAACACTTGTCCTTTAACCGCTTCAGCTCCTTTGTTTTCGACTCGTCGTGTTGCTCTAATTGTTGGATTTGGTCAAGAGCCTCCGAGAGAGTGTGCGCCATGTCAGCCTGCTCGGTTGTCACCTGGGCATGGTCGGAGTCGGTTAATCTCCTCTCCCAACTCGTGGCGCAGACCTTGAAAACTAGTTGTAGTTTCCGAGCGCATGGGCTCAATTTCTTAGGATAGCCTCACGGGAAAGTTGAAGTTCTTCCCGAAGAAGTTGAACAGTCAGTTGGCCACCCTCCGCCATCTTGACTCAATTTTTAGCTCAGCCGTGAAACTATCGTTCACTATCGTCGTTTTCTAATTTTATTTCTTTACTGGTCAAAGCTCCGTGTCCGTGTTAATTGGGCGATGGATTGTAGCCAGTTTCACTTCAAGATAATCAAACTATGGTCGTAGAAACGTGTAAAATAAGTGAAAAAAACGGGAGCCTACGAGACCTACGTCTGCTCCATAGCAGGGTCAAACGGGACGCATTGAAATCATGGAATAACATCAGAGTCAAAATCAAATACTAAACTCACTGTTTCAATTAAATTTAAAAAACTGAGCGTGGGTTTGTGTGTAGAATAACTGTGACCTCCTAAAGACAGTCACATTATCGTTCTTAACAACTCAGATAGCAGAGGTGGGGCCGACTTTAAGATTATCTTATGTTATCAGTTATTGTGTCGTTAAATGTATATATTTTTACATTTCTTTGCAAAGTATCTTGTGTGGCCTGCCCTCCTCCAGGTAAACTTTTAAAAATTTTATATAATTTACTTGTATCGGACATTCTGTCAGTGAAATTTATGAACTGTGATTTTGCTTTTCTGTTCTGTAACTCTGCAGATCAGTAACATGACCCATCTCCCCCGTGAGGAATGTTCCTACCGATACCAACGCTGTGATTAAAGACACATTTATCTCCTCCCTTCAGTTAGGTCATGCAGTGGGAATGAGGCTACTGATGATTATAGAAGTTTCACCTTTAATTCTCACTCTGGCCTGTGGCCTTAAAAGGCATAATTTCTGTGTAGAGTTTTGTTGAAACCTGTATTTTCTGATCACTGTGATGGAATGTGACTAAGTGTTGTACTTACAGTGAGTTCAGTTTTGATATACTTCTACTGTACCTGAGTATTTCCATGTTCTGTCACTTTATACTTCCGCTACATTTTGGAGGCAAATATTTTTCTTTTCACTCCACTATATTTATTCAATAACTTTAGTTACTAGATTGCATCATAGACAAAGCAGTGCATTTTTTAAAATTAATTTATTTTAACCGCAATCAGATCAGAAATGATCAAAAATGCTTAATAATAGAACTTATAATCAGCCATATTTTTACTGTATACTCATATTTAATTACATTTCTCACCCCAAAAATTACTTTTGATACTTAAGTACATGTAATATCAGATACTTTAAGATGTTTGTGTAAGTACTATTTGTATGGGTGGCTTTCACTTTGACAAAAGTAATATTTTAGCATAATGTCTTCATTTTAGCTCCAGAATGTATTTCGGGTACTTTTTTTTTTAAAACAGTGATTAAATCAAATCAAATCTATTTTTTCATAAACTGCCAGAATTGACCAAAGAGCTGCACAAATTAGTCAGTAGCAAACAATAGTCATAACAAGACAAAGTAACAATAATAAAATACAAAGCAATATCAAAATCTGATCACAAAAGTAGAACAAAACTTTGTAAACAAAAACAATGTAAAGTGTATAAAATACCACAGGCCATTGAATACATACAGTATACACTGTGAGTTTTGTCTTAAAAGAGTCAATGGAGGGGAAACATTTGATGGAAAGCAGAATCTGTGACACATGATGTTAACAGGAGCCAAATGTGAGTTCAACAATGACCTCGTAATATATGTAAAGAGCACACGACCAATCAAAAGGAGGATGAGAAAGAGGTATTGCGTCTGCGAACACACCCTGTTGTGCTACGACTGGTACTGGTAATCAAAGTCTGGGTCTCTGCTGTTTGGAACAGTGTTGTAAAAGTACCCAAAGTCATACTTAAGTAAAAGTAGAGAAATCAAGCTAAAAATGTTACTTTGGTAAGAGTGAAAGTCACCCATACAAATATTACTTGAGTAAATGTCTTTACGTTTCTGATATTAAATGTATTTAAGTGTCAAAAGTAGTTTTCTGGCAATTAATGAACCAAAGTAGCAAGGATAAATGAAATACATATTTACATATATTATCAGTAACTAAAGTTATCGTGCATACAATAACAGTAAAAATACAATATCTGCCTCCAAAATGTAGTGGAGTGGAAGTGGAAATTAGCAAGAAATGGAAACCCTCCAAAAACCTCGAAATTGTACCTAGATACAGTACTTTTAGAATTTTCTGACACTAAAATGCATCACTAATGCAGGTGCTGTCAAAATGTGACTTAATTATATCAGATAGACAGACATAGATGTTGTCTCGTGTGAATTTGTACCTTTTGTTTTCCACATTTGCCAAATAAGACATAAGGTGATGGTTAGTGCCTCTATTATGCTTGGTTTAAAGATGAAATTAAAGGTTCACTCTACTTCACACTGTAATGAAAAAGACAGTTTACCTTGAAGGACAGCTACCAGTCCAGTGCTGACACCGGACACGATGTCATTGAGAAGCCACTCCTTGATTCTGTAGATTCTGATCCAGCTGATGACCGGCAGAAGGGAGAGCGTTGCGTTCTTGGCTCGTTTGGCATCACATCTGCAATAACACAATTGAAAGTGATGAATTTATGAAGAAAAGTCTTTGAAGCTCTACTGTAGGTATGTTAAGTTGATCAAATATTTAAAAAGATGTTAAAATGAGAGGGATTGCAGTAGTGGTACTCGGGATGCTTTAGGATATTTTTGTGTCCACCTGTCACCAAGTACTATGTAAGTGAATAGATAACTAATTTGCACAGACAACTAAATCCACCAATGCTATAAGAAACACAAATAAAACGCTGAATATTGGTGAACAAAATGAAATCAAGAGGAAGGACTGGGCTAAGGTAAAGCACTTTTTAGTTGAGAGCAGGTTAAAATTAACAACTTTTTCAACTTTCTGCTACTGTTGCAGAGTTAATGGTGTATTATTTTTTAAATGAGAAATTCTTGCACAACAGGAAGTCTTATAAACAGGTGTGGTAGGTCTTTTACTTTGTAGGGACCGAAATGCAATGCTATGTTCAATATACAGGACTGGATGTTATCACTGCGAACAACTTAAAAATCAAAATTAAGCTGCTGCTACCCAATTATTTAGTCGACGGAACTCGAGAAAACACTGTTCAATAAGTCGAATCAACAATTGTTCAATCGCACTGAAAAATTACAATTCCATTCTCATTTCCTTTGTTGAGTCAGTTCTTCTCACAAATTCAACAGCTGCAGCCGTTGGAGCTACATTGTATTAACATCTGTGCCACAGTAACATGTGAGGTGGTTCCTAGCTAATGGATACATAGGTTTGTAGGTGTAGGGGTAGACACTGAATTCAACAGAAGCCTTCATTACGGTACACAATGTTTTCATTATTATGAGAACAAACAACTATGACTTATCTTGAAATGTATGACAGACACACAGAGAACGTTTCTATCACACATTCTTTTCTATAAACTGTGAAAAAGAAGAAGAGTTTTATCTCTCAAACAATGCACGCTGGATGCCTGCTACTGCCTGTGAGTGTAATTATCTTGAAATAACATGTATATTTACATTAAGTTAATGAGACAGTGATTTACATTAGGGTAAGTGGAGCAAGAGGCAACATTTTAACTGTACTTTTCAACACTTAACCTCAATTTAAAGTGTAAAAACTGAGACCAAAGTTAAACTAGACTATGATACTATATTAAAAGTTGTGGATTTTGTATATATTGTATGTTGTACTGGAAGTTAAACATTCACCTGTAGTCAGTATAGCTGTCGAAGTGTGAATCAAAAAACGCTCATTTTAACTTAAAGCTCAACTTTTCCCACCCTCACCTTTAACTTTATCATCTTCACATCTGAAAGGACAGACTTCAAGGATCAGCTGTGCAATGATCACATCTTATAAGCAAAAAGTAGCAAAATCCAAAACACGTTGCGCGCTCCTTACGTGAAGTACTGCTTGAAGTGATCCAGCATGGTCTTGCGCTGCCTGTAGACCTTCTCGTGCTCCTCGGCGAAGGACTCCTCCGAGTACAGCGGCCTGGCCACCACATACTGCTGAGCTCCCGGTCGCATCATCTCGCCTCTGCTGCCTGGAGGACTGCTGCTTCGTCTCTATGTGGTTCTGAGATCCATTAATCGCATTAGGTTAGGGAGAGGGCCCTGTCTTGCATTTGAACATCGCTCATCAAAGAACATTAACCGCAAACAACAAAGGTCCAGACCCTCAAATACAGGCAGAGCACAGGGGCCAGGTCAGGACCCTGCACTGTCCTGGTGGGGGTAATTTCTTTTCCGGGCTGTATTTGAGCTTTAGACACAGATTAACACCGGGGAGGCTTCTTTTGAATATTAGCATTGAAATGTACTCCCTGACTTTTCCAAGACTTTGTCAGCACCTCTAACAATCCAGTTTACTATTAATAAACAATTAAATGCTTTCTAAACCGTTTTTCAAGCAATTTAACATCACTTTGATTAACTATAAAACACCATCCATTATTGATAGTTATAATAAAGCGTTACCATTTTCTTTTAACTTTCATATCCTCTAGTACTGTACAGCAGCCAGTCCCACATACCTGACAGCGTCCTAATCTGTCTCAAATCCAAACTGTCCACTCTGTCTTCCTCCTCCTCCGGCTCCTGGAGAATAACTGGGAGCTCAGACGACTTTGCCATCAATAAATGCCACCTCTGCTGCTTATCACGACTGTAATTATTAACAGCAATTATGTTCAACAGTTGTGTGTTTCGCGCAACTGCTGGACGCCTGCCTTATCCTTGACCATTGTTCTTACTGATATCTGTAACCCGCAACTTTCAGCCGAGGTTTTCCGCCCCCCAGAAGAAACGTTGGGAAGATATTGTACCGATGAGGCAGGATAGGGAGGATGTGGACGGGACAGACAGGACAGGACAGGACGGGTCATTGTTATGAAGTGGAAATCAAGTAGCTTTTCAGGATGGGAAAACGCTGCTTAAGGTTGGCTGCAGTGCTCTGCCGTCCACTTCAAGGGTAAAAATAGTCAGTGCGTTGCAAGATTTTATGAAGAGAGAACTGCTGCATGCAAGAGTTCAGTCCAAAATGTATTTATCCAGCATGTGATAAGACCCAGTTTTTCCGATAATGAGACTCCTGAACTGTAGTATTAAAGTGAGAAAAGTTCACATTCATGAGTCATCAACTCAAAGCTTAACTGAGCCTAACTCTAATGTTTCTCCTCAACAAAGTGGACGGAGCAGAGAGCTAATGGGAAGGAATTCTTCTTTCAAATGTAACCAAACTGATAAGAAAGAGCAGAAACTGGAGGAGTGTGAAGTGTGTGTGTGTGTGTGTGTGTGTGTGTGTGCAGCGTGACGGGGGTCTGTTGAATCTTATCGAGGTGTCCACTCAGAATTAAGTGGAAGCGATGCCTGCTCCCAATGTCCCGCACAGAGGATCAAACACAGTTCAGGCCAGGTGTGTGTGTGTGTGTGTGTGTGTGTGTGTGTGTGAAAATCGTTGTGAAAATTGTGAAAGTCCAGGCCCCAGTTTCATGAGGTTTGGTGGACACGTTCTATATGTTTTCAACCCGGCAGCCACAGTGTCTTTTTGTGAATCCACTGGAGGTAGCGGTACAGCTTACGTCCAGCTTGTACAAATTACTCTGATAAACTGGTGTGATCAAGTACCGGCCAGCCTTTGTTCTGTCATACCATGGTTAGTAATAAATGCCCGCCCAATGATTGATAACTGAGGAATGATGGAACAATGATCTGCTGTTGATAACACCAAGGTCAGCCACTTTCCACTTGGTATGCTGTCAGCACCTGGCTTGCTGCCGACTTTAGTAGCTTAGCAATACATCGAAAGGTCAAGATGTAGCTGACCACATTAATACGAGGGGCTGATGGATGTATATTCACAATGAGAACATCCTCTGTGTGGTATTGTTTGGATACGGTCTGCCTTCAACACCGGTTAAACAGACAATTGTATCATTTGACGACCACTGCCCACCAAACCAGCAGCTTCCAGAGGACAGAACATTTCTTACAGATGTGAACAATGTAAATGTCAAACGGCTAGCCCATATCAGAACAATGTTAAGAGTCTAGAGCCAAGCTAGCACCTCTTGAGACTTTTTGCTAGCCAACCAAGGCACAGAAAAGCTGTGAGCTAAATGCCACGCGTTACATGGACTATTTCACCATCGTAGTTAGCATGTAAACATTTTAGGTTCTGCCTAACTACTGCTTTTGTAACCGTAAAGTAATATATTTCTTTTAGCGGGGACGGAGTAATATAACTCGTTTCTAATAACATTTCATTAATATACATATACATATACAGCCACACCAACATGATCATATTAATGTAGCTCTGTGTGTTTCATATAGCCGAGCCTGTGAGTTCTTTGTTCAGTCTGTGTGTGACTGAAATGAGACGTATTTCATAGGCCTAATGATGAAGACTGATCATCTGAGTGCACTTTAATTTACATTCGTGAATTACATATGCATCCCTTGTTCTGTGGACTAAAGTAAAAAGGCATAAAAAAAGAGATGTTTGTCTTGTCATGTCATTACAGGCTACATTATAGAGGGAATAGGTCTATTGTGTTTCATTTGTCTAAGCCTAACATTAAAAATATTTATTCCTATCTCATAACATATCAGGCTTTGATTGTTTAACAGCCTGCTCATCCCTGTGTCCAGGACATTCCTTTATTTAAAATGATCTAGGCTGTTTAATTGTTCTATATAGGTTATTTTGGCTTTTTGTTGAAAGTAACTAAAAAGTAGTTTAATAAGTAGTATTTTACTCTACGCAGACAGTAATATTGTAATGTAATATATTACTTTTAAATGAAGGTAACTAGCAATATGTAGTATATTGCATTTTGAAAGTAACTTGCCCAACACTGGCTATGGTGACCAAAACCATTTTTCATACGGGACTGTAAATATCTAATTTACGTCTGTAAAGTTTGGTATTTTAACATGGGCTCTTGTGGCGCTTGACTCGATTTTGGACCCAGCAAGAAGTGGCCATGCGTGGCCATAAAATGGCCGTAGCCCCGCTGTTTGTTGCACTTAAAGTCCTCTTCATCAACCCTACATATCCTTTAGAGCTGTAAATATACAAAGTTATCAGTGGGCCTACTGCACCTGTTCTGTTTAATGCCAGAGGAAAACATCTTGTTGATTAATGACCTTGTTTTGTCACGTTTTTCATCCCCCCTGGAGTTTGCAGACCTGATACAACAAAAAAATGTGTGCGTCAGTGGTTCATCAGGTAGGATTTTCAAAGTACATTTGTGCCCTATGCTTATCAGGCAGGAGAGAATATTACAAACAACAGCCAAAAAACACAGCAAACCCCAAAGAATAGGAACAAGTTGCAACTGCAGTGCACAGAATGTCCTGGGATGTCCTGCTGGTGTGAACAGGATGTGACGAGACAAACGGAGGGATGTGAAATCGGTGACGAGCAGGCCGGAGTAATGTGCTGGCTTTGCAACACTGTGACAGTCTAAAACAGTTGGAGTAACAGTCACGAAAATTCCAAAATCTGTAAAGGACTTAGCTATCGCACATTTTTGATAGAAAAGCCACATTGCAGACTGGAGCATGGAGTTTAAAAGATGTGGGCTTTCACCAGTCTGAAGAAATAAACTTCTGAGTTGCATTATGAGAAATTAG
>OMLP01028746.1:0-12036 GCA_900302685.1 Spondyliosoma cantharus | reverse complement strand
AGCGGGCTTATAGAGCTTCCGGGTCACGGCCTACAGGGTCACTCAGTTACCTGGATTTGGACAATCATGTATGACTTGCGGGTTGTTACAGTAAACGAAACGTAATGCAACCTGAAAGCATCCGGTCTTTATTGCAACGCAACATATATGGATAATTTGTGACAGGTAAGGAAGAACTACAACTGATATGAACACATTATCTGGTGTGTTTACACTTTAGATTAGGGGGATGCAAAAGCACTTGTAAATGATTTATAGATGATTCAGTAATACATTTACACGTGAGTTATAAAAGATGAGGAACAGGCCACTTTCATTACATAACAAATCATTAGGTGAACATTTACTAATGATTAGTTCATGAATATTTCATAATTAACAAATCATTTGCAGATGACTTACAACATATTTGTGATATGTTAATTTAGTATTAACTAATCATTTACACAGGTTTATTAATGTTTTGTTCATGATTTGTTCATCATTAACTAATGTCTTATAAAGGATTTACTAATGATCGTTATTATAAAGTGTTACCCATTTTTTTGGGAAATTATAGTGAGTTTGTATTCATGGAGTATCTTTTCATAGTGCTGGCAGCCGATGAATGTTATAGATCGCGATGTATGGTTGCTGTATGGAGCAAGAGCTGGGAGGTATTTAGCTTAGCAGGGGGAAACAGCTAACCTGGCCACTTTCAATAGTCAAAAACACCTTATTTAACCTGTTCAAAAGCAGATATCTAAAAATGATCTTTGATTTTACAAGGAAGTGTAACTATTTCTAGATGAACAGTAGTTTCCTCTTTGAAGCATGTTCGGTAGACACCTGACAAAGCCACTACCACCCACAATTTGTTGTTTTTACAAATGTGCACTGGTTTCAAAATGAAATATGAAGTGTTTAATCATTCCTTAAACAATAGCATCTCTGTGAATATCTGACATAGACCAACATTGACTCTTTTTCTGAAATCTGTTGCCTCCTGACTGATCAACCATACAACACACAGTAACAGCACACTTCCTCCCCTGTGGATCAATCAGTCTGGTGAGGCAAACAGATATTTTTTTGTTATGTCCTGCTTTGTACTGGCCAATTAGTCACCTGTTAATTGGCGCAGGTGCACATGTCTGAATCCAGGGGCATCGTTATTTATTAAAGAATCTCTGCAGACCTCCCGTTGGCTGAAATGAGCCGTCCTTTTGGCCAGTGGCAGGTCTCAGGTGTGGGTGTTGTGGCCGAGACGTGTGCCTGTTAGTGTTGGTGAGTACATTGTAATTAGTTGGAGGCTGTAATAAGTCTCTCTCTCCTCTCGCTGTGTCTGGCTGGCCTCTCTCACCAGCTGCCTCTCTTCTTTGCCCCCTGCTTTTTCCATCTTTCTTAACTCTGCCTGTTCGTTGGTTGAAACATTAAATACAGAGTCTCTCCTCCATTCTTCAGCTCTGCATCTGTTTTCTTGTTTTGTCTCTCTCACATCATCTGTTTCATTGTCCTGTTTCCAAATTTGAATATGTAAATTTCACATCACATTAATACTGGGCCAGATTTTCAGACTCTCAGCGCTGAGCAGGTAAAGCCTTAAAGCCTCACCAGGCAAACTTTAATGGAAAATTCTCAGTCAGAAGTGATAACTTGTAAAAATGTAAAAATGTGTTGTTTGTGACCTTGCTTGTAGAGCGACAACACTGGCTTTAACATGAGAATTGTACGACAAACAACAGAAGGTAGAACATATGGACGCAGCAAAATAAAAAGTTTTACTTTTAGCTTCGTGCAGTAACCTTCAAACATCCTGTTTTTCATATTTTTTATTCAAGTGGCAGCTAAATCTAAATAAAAATATGGACATATTTGTATTTGTAAAATATTAAAAAAATGTTGATTTAGTCATACAGTATATTATTTTCGAGCTAGTGACAATGTAGAAAATTGATACATCAATGTTTACACAAAGTTATGATCATAGTAAGAAATGTGTTTTTTGAGTGCTTAATTATACATATATATTATGTCATTTTATACACACCATGAAGCTGTTTATCATACGAGTACAGCTGAAGTAGCACACAGGGTTCAAGTTTTAATCTGAGCTTTGTGTAATAAACAGATTATCAAAGTGGACCAAGATGGATGAATGGGAGCGGGTCAAATTTGTCAATTTAGGCCCACGAACAATGATGCATTAAGGTTCCTGGCGCACAGAAAAGCCACTCTCACACTCTGCAGAGTTTGGAAGAAAGGTGCTGCTGACCACTGTAAGTCTTTACAGAGTTTTACCTTCATGTTCCTTCCCTTGTAATTTCTATTCTCTGAACTCACTGACAGCTTCACTGGCCGACTCTCCAGGAAGTTTAACAAACTTCCCCAGCTCACGCTCTCCAAACAGAACAAGTTCTGTCCTCTTTTTCGGCCAGAAGCATTGATCCATTGATCTATAGGCTTCAACATGGTGGCTTTCAGTGAGTTCAATCCCTTTTAACTTGCTGCTGGTTATGACCTCAGTGACTTTCAATTCTGTTTTCCCCCTTGGTCCTTCATAGTAGAGAGTTTGGTGGATGTGGCGGCTTGCATCAACCAGGGTGTTTCTGTAATATCTGGGAGAAACTTTGCAGTTCACATCGTGCATTGTTGCTGAAGCAGCAAGTAATCCTGTCGTTGTCAGATGCTTATCTAAACCCGTGTACTTGGCTTTCTCTACACCAGGACGTAAGCCATCTTCACTTGCGGATTTAAAGTGCTATGCTAACATTGGTAAATCCTTCAGTAAAGCTTTTGGGTTTTTTGGATGATTGGTGGGAGAGAATGACTTTTTGAGGGGAAAACACTCTTAAATGACTACAGCTGGCAACCACCTTTAATGAGTCATTCACTGCTAATTCTTAATGATGCACAATATAGTGAACTGCCTGAAGTCCAGGGAAATCCTGTTTCAGTCTCCTTATGAGTCTAGTGTGTCTCCCGGTTAGAGCAGCGGCCCGTCTGTGGCAATGCTGATTAGGTTTTTTCAGATAAACTCCTAGTCCATTCCCGCAGCCCGCTGGCTGATTTTCAGTGCATCACCAGTGACTCTGAAGCTGTGCCATTGTCCAGTTCAATGATGTCAAAAAACAAAAAACACTGTCCACATCTCCATTCCCAGTGACATCGCACCTGACATAGATAATCATCTATTGTCATCAATGAATTGTGCTTTCATCTAGCGTTATGCTAATACAGGAATCAAGTGATTTGACATTAGATATAAATGTCATTTTCATTCCTTGTGTAATATGCTCTGCAATCTGAGCACATGAATGATCAGATTGAGGAGCAGGGTCGACTGTCACCCCATTCATCTCATTAAATTTCATAATGGGATTCAGTTTTGTATAAGTCAATCTTTCTTTAACAGCAGTAACAGGCTGTCTCCTTTAACACACTGGAGCTAAGGTCAACAACTTTCTTTGGAAGCACTTCTCTTTCTTTTTTTTTCGCTTTGCTATTTCAACAGCTCGTTTATGGGCACTGCTGTCTCAGTGTAAGTAAAAAAAAAATTTGCGCAACTGTTTTTGAACAGGGCTACTTGCCAAACCATTGATCCATGTATCTGCTAAATGCACTCCAAACCTTGTTTCATAAAGTAACAGAGTCTTGGAAGGCATCCCATACCAAACAATCAGGGTTTGACTGATTGCGTCGTCAGTTTGGTGGTCGTTCTGTCATAGCAGCCCCTGCCACCTCATCCTGCTCCTCCTCTGAACAGTGCGTGGTGGCCCTCCCACATCCAGCTGCATCAGGTGTGGCAGTAGGGCTAGCAAAGCTTGGGCAGGCTTTTTTTTTTGTTTCTTTGTTAAAAAAAAAAAGAACTGGCCAGGCTTGGAGTCCAGCTAGCAGCTGTCTTTTCATCAGGAAAATGGTAGTCTGTTCTATATTATTTTCTCAATACATTTTATTAGGCTAATATTTGTCGATACAGGTTGTAGCCTTTCCCTCCAAATAGTTCCACAACCTGTTTGCGGCTCACTCGCTTTCAAAGGAAAAGGTCACACTATTCTACTGTGCCCAACGGTGGCTTGGTGGTGAAATGCAGTCATTGTCACTGACATTCATGACAATATGTTGCATAGTTAAAACATTTAAAATAATGGTTGTTGGTATGTGTTTGGGACCTCCACAGATGGATGATTTTATTGCATTTATTAGAGCTTGGATCCCTCCTTATGGCAGCTCAGCTGACATTGGCTCCCATGTAGCTCAAACCTTGGTAGCACACATTGTCCTAATTAACCCTGCACATTATATTTGTTATATTAAAAATATCTCATTACTCTTCATTTAAGACAATCACCTTGAAAGCAATATTACAGTAAGCTAAATGGGACATATTTGACATTTTTTTATGTAAAATTCAGAACATCTGTCAAGTTCAGGTTGGCATCACATTTAAAGCTTTCCTTTAATCTAAATACATTTAAATACATTTGACGGTGGAATGCAGATAGGACTAAGTCAAGTATTTATTGAACTGACCTTAGATGCAAATTTGGCACCAAAGAGATGCACCAATCCTGTTATTGTAATCTATAAAACTTTGAAAAACCATCCAGCTGTGTCTCTACAAGTATATTTAAGTCACAATAGAGCTTCTTTAATATAAGTTCAAACAAATTACTTCCAAGGTATCACCAGAGGTCTACTTGCATTTTTCCATTACATCTGCCAGCCTGGCTCTATTCAGTTTGATTCTGCATATCAGCCCAGCAAGGCAGGGATTTGTGTTTCCATTACAACAGGGCTACCTGTTGTCTTAAACTGGTAATGTGCTTGGCCTGTGTAGGGTTCAGAGGAGCAGCTGTTCACACTCTTCCTCCCCAGAGCACTATTGAAAAAAGGCGCTAACAAAGCTCCATTAATTTAGTGCCAAACACATTTCAATTCCTATAAATTCTTCACAATAAAAATCCTTCGTTATGTATTTATTAACACTGGAGGTGGGGCGGTTGCAGCTTGGCCCTACTCTGGAGAAAGGACAACACAGGCGCAGCTGGCTCTACTCTACTAGTAAAACTGTTGATGGAAATGCAAATTGGTGCGGCTCTAAGTGGCCTTAGAAGTTGGAGGATGATAAACAGGAACTGCAACTGTCATGTCTTTTCCCAGAAATGTTAAGTAGGCGGCTGTAGCTCAGCGGGTAGACCAGGTCGTCTACTGATCGGAAGGTCGCTGGTTTGATTCCCGGCTCCCCGGGGCTGAGTTGAGCTGCATGTCAAAGTGTCCTTGAGCAAGAGACTGAACCCCATATTGCTTCTGATGCACAGTTGGCACCTTGCGTGGCAGCCTCTGCCATCAGTGTATGAATGTGTGTATGAATGTGGCAAGTACTGTAAAGTGCTTTGAGTACTGGAAAAGCGCTATATAAATGCAAGTCCATTTACCATAGATGCAGTTTCTATAGATAATGCTTTTTGCTTTTGCTTAGCACTGATGGCTGTACTTTGGCTCTGCTGCCAGTGTCATAACACATCACCTCCTTTGCACCACTGTATATTGATTACCAGGAAAACATGGTATGCCACACTGTATGTGTGTGGGGATATTTATTGAACAAGGGAGCAATTAACCCTGCTGAAGAAGGAGGACAGAGGAGGACAAGGGGAGGCAGGTACGGCAGGTGTACAGAGGACGACGTGACAGACAACTTGGACTCCTGCTGGGAGCTTCATATACTCACCAAAGACACTGCCAGACATTTGAGTAGGTTAAAAACAAAGCGCACTGCAGCGTTCTGGATACACTGCAATGCTTTAGTTGCAGAGGCTGGGAGTCCAGCCAAGAGCAAGTTGCAGTAGTCCAGGTGGGAGATGACCAGCACTTGGACCAGGAGTTGCGTTGCGTCCTTTGTGAGGAAAGACTGGATCCTGCGGATGTTGTAGAGGGAAATCTGAAGGATCGTGCCACAGCAGTGATTTTGGGGGTGCAGGATAGTCTGTCGCCTAGGATTACACCCAGGTTCCTTGCAGACGCTGAAGGCGATACTGTGACGTCCTCGACACTGACTGAGTCCATGCAATGGCAGTCTTTCCCTGGGATGAAGAGGAGTTTAGTTTTGTGAAGGTTGAGCATGAGGTGATGCGCAGTTTTCCAAACGGAGATGTCTGCCAGACATTCCGAAATGCCAGTTACAACGTGGGTATCGGAGGATGGGGAAAGAGAGGGAGAATTGGGTGTCTTCTGTATAGCAGTGGTAAAAGAATCCATGTGATGTGATTGCAGAGCCTAGTCCTAGCACACTATCTAGTGGATATTGAAAACAGAAGTGGTCCTAGTACTGAGCCTTGAGGGACACCAATTTCCAGAAAGCAAGGTTTGGACAAGGAGCCATTCCATGAGACCTGAAAGGTGCGATTTGTCAGGTATGATTTGAACCAGGTGAGACCAGAGTCAGCTATGGTGATGACTAAAAATGAAACAGATGGCGGGTTCAACGAGAGTGGAGAGGAGGATTTGGTGGTTGACTGTGTCAAATGCAGAAGGTTGAGGAGAATGAGGACAGATGAGTGGGACAGGGCTCTGGCACCACAGAGGGACTAAGTCACTGTGAGGAGGGCCATCTCAGTGGAGTGAGCAGTCCAGAAGCCTGACTGATTGGAGTCAAGGAGTGTTTTTTTTTTTTAAAGATAGGAGGTTGACGACATGTTCCAGGGTTTTAGAGAGGAATCAAAGAGGAGATATGGGGTGGGGGTTGATTGTGCTGGTTGGGAGGTGAGGGGACAGAGAGCGTCTAAAGAGGAAGAGAGGGAGGATAACAGAGTGGAGGAGGCTTCCTCTGTGGACATGAGAGAGAATTGTTATGTGGATGGTAGTGAGGAAAGATCTGTTGAGGATAGAGTAGAGGGAGAGAGAGATTTCAGGTTGCAGCGGATGGTGGCCATGTGAGGTGTACTGGCGAGGAAGGTGGTGGACTTCACAGGGAGAGAGACAAAGTGGTGTTTGGACACAGTGAGTGGGGTAACAGAGAGTGCCGAAATACAACAGGAACTTGTGAAGACAAGGTCAAGTTGGTTCCCGGCCCGGTGGGTGGCTCAAATGCGGGAAGTCAATGAATTCAGAGGAGTGCAGCTTCTCTGAGTGGATGTTAAAGTGGTGTGCCATCGTCAGGGGAGCAGGACCAGGAGGGCAATAGATCAACACAATGTTGAGCTTGAAAGGAAGGGTGACAGAGACAGCATGGAATTCAAG
Organism: Spondyliosoma cantharus; assembly: GCA_900302685.1. NCBI lineage: Eukaryota > Metazoa > Chordata > Actinopteri > Spariformes > Sparidae > Spondyliosoma > Spondyliosoma cantharus. Next base: position 4,815 of record OMLP01028746.1, on the reverse strand, counting down.
TGCAGATCTGGGTAGGTGGTCTAGGGGAAGAACCCGGTAGGACCACATGGGTGTGATGAGGAGTCCAGTTCCTCCTCTGCGACCAGTTAGTCTTGAGGAGTGGGAGAATGAGTAGGCAGTTGAGAGGGCAACTGGAGTGGCAGTGTTTTCTGGGGTGATCCAGGTCTCCGTAAGGGCCAGGAAGTGGAGAGTCTGCAAGGAGACATAGGCTGAAATGGTGTCCACCTTCTTGACGGCAGACTGGCAGTTCCATTGCCACCCTAGATCTTCAAGTTCAGTACTGGCGGAAAATGTTGGGTAACAGAGATTGACTGGGTTACAGCCTCGAGCAATGGGTCTCCGGTGAAATCTTCTCCGGTTTGATGTCATGACTGGGATTGGGCAGGACTTATGGCTGTTATGGGTGGTGGACAGTGAGTTATTTGGGCTCCCTTGATGGACTACCACAGACTCCTAAGGCTCCATTCGGCTGTCCTGACGCTGTAGTGACCAGCCCATGTGTACTAGATTTACTTGATGCACCCTGCCATCAAGCCTATTTACCACAGGTGAGTTGGCCGAAACTGGCTAATAACCACTCACCATCAACAGTTTCACAAAAATGTACACAAAAGGAATCTAGACAAGATTAAATAGTCTGAAAAGAAGGTATCTAAACAAGATTAAATATTTCAACTAACCCTAACTCACATAATGCCTCAACACTGGATTTACAATTACTTTCCAACCTAACAGCAACAAGATAACATGGAGCCACAAGATAACGTGAAGCTTCATTCAATAGACAAAATGTAACTGTTAGTACAGGAAGATTTGGTACAATTCGGTGCAATTCACTGGTATTCAGAGCGATTCACTGCAATTCGATGCAATATGATGCCATGTAATACAGTTCTAATCGATTGATTTATGTAGTCATTCATTTTAATTATAAATCAAAATAAGCCATTTCTATAAAAGTGGCATTACTTTGGGTTCCCTGGTGTTTTATTCAGTATACTATATCTGATATTTCAAGAAAGAACAGGAAACCCAGTCTGTATGTTACTCTATGGCATGGAGAAAAAATGGAAGAGAAATCTAATTTTGAAACCACATTGAGGGGAGCAGCGATTTGAATGACTGGTATCACTATCACTAATGTCCACATCACTATTGTCTCCACTCACTGGCTGCTACCAATCATTATTGTAATTCTGACTTTTACAGTAGAGACAGACAAAATAATTACTGCATGAACAAACATTCTGACATTATCAATAAAAACTGTCTGACAAAACCAGGCCCATGTAGCAGGATTATATGTTGCATCCCTGTTTATATGTGGGCCTGTACTGTTCTGCTTTCCTGACCAATTAACCCTCATTATTGAATCGTTGTAGGAGGGCATTCCATAAAGTCAGAGAGTTGTCATTTCATCTCTGTCTTGCTCTCTGATGCCGAAGGCACACACATCAGGTATGGTATCAGTTGCTGCATTGATTGTGCTCCAGTTCAGTGTCATTTGCTGTTGATACATTAGTCATTTAAGCCTTTTTGTAGGTATCCCTATAGGGGATCCCCCTCCTTTTGCAATGAGCCACTCGCAGGCCGCTACCGTAAAGTCCTCGTGCTGAATGTAATGATGGTAAAGCAATAACAGTTTAGTAATCAGCTGTTTAATTTGAAGTCTTCACCATAGCTTTTTCAGCACTATGCTCCTGTTACAAGGTGGGACTATTGTTTTTTTGTTTTTGTATATATTTTTATATATTGTGTTTCATAACTAAATGTTGTTGTTTTCTGTGTATTTTTGCCACTGCTTAATTGTATGCTTTTATGTTGGTTTGTATTGGTGTCTCAAGTTGTGACAGTGCCTAATTACCTGAATTACCTGCAGCTGTACAGCTCTGCTCTCTCAGAGAGCAGTGGCACCCCAAAACATAAACGAGACACCAGCCAGCAGCAAGGGGAAACCAGTGTTACGATGCAAAATACACACAGCAACAGAGCAAGGAGCTCTGCTAGGCGGTGTGAGTACCCTTTAGGGCGATTAATAGCACTCTTGTACATGAAAATGGCAGTATTAAGTTTTGCAGTGTGTGTACCTGTACTGGTGGTGTTTTCCGTGTCTTCAGAGCCACATGGTAGCTTCTGGTGTGAGGCTACTATGAGGTGACAGTGACCAGCCTGCAAACTCAGCACAACTAGCACTGGTCATTTGACTGTCCTTCTCAGAAATTGACTTTTACAGGCTGGCCACGCTGGCTGCATGAGCAGCACATGTGCATGGCGAAATGTCTTGCTTTTCATTTCGGTAACCATATTAACAGGTTAAAGCAGCCATGCCACTTGAGTGGCGCTTCTCACAGGTGTGTTAGGCAAGGCTGCAACTCGCACAAAATTATTGCAAAAAAATAGACCTGAAAACGTCCAGTTCTAATGTCTGTATCTGTAGAATGTGTCACAGACATATAGACTCTTTTTCCCTCCCTCTCTTAACCCCCTCCTGCTTTCTTACTCTTGCAGCGGTGGTAAAGGTAAATCACGTCATCATATTTATTGATAGCAAAGGCAAACTCCATTTAATCTGAAAGTCCATGTTTTTCAGACATTTTTAGTGATTGTAGTTTTCTTAATCTGGTTTTATTTGTGGGCTTTGAACTCTAGTGTTACTTTGGAGTAACCTCTAAATAAATCACTCACCCAGTAAAGCAACTGTAGCTCCTTGATCACTCAGTATAACTCTGACAATCAGTATTTCAACCAAGAACCTGTAGACCTGTTACACTCCCCTCTCCCTTTCCAAGTGTGCTAACAGGCTGCCTGATCAGTATTTAGGCCACATTGCAAGGGTATTATTCTTTCTAGTTATCATTCCTGTTGCTAACTTAAGTTTCCATTATGTATGCCGGGGACTGTTAGCCAGGATCTGTGTGTATCTGTATGTAGCTGCTGTGGCTACGCTAACTCACGAACAGAAATGCAGTTGCTTTGCTCTGCTTTGCCTTGCTTAGATGATATACTTTGCTTACATGGCTGCTTGGTTTGGCTTTGCTTTGACTATAAGCAAGCCATACTAGCTTCCACAAAATGAGTCCCCTATGCCCCAGTTTCATAATACTGTCTCCCCAGGTGTGTTAGTGTTACCACTGTGCCACTGGTGAACTTAATCAGTGCTCTAAAGCCTCAGTCAAACAATTATTAACTTTAAAATCGGGCCATCATCCGATTCATAGTACGTTTATATCAATACAGGCCCAGACATCAATGTACTTGTTAAAAAATGATTTCCTAATCATATTGGTGAATCTTTACACCCAATGTAGATGTGTGTATACATTTTTCCCTTGTAAATGGTCAAAGTTAAGCTGATTTAAACAACTTTAAAACGTGTTGAGCTGAACTGTTTTTTTTTCTGCAACAACCACAGTCTCATGATGACTTATCCCTCAAAACAGCCACAAAAAACAGCCCAAGACCAAAACGAAACAATGAACAGAGGAAGAAGCTTATATCAGACAATGTCACAGACCTGGATATCACACTGTCTAAGGTGGATGTCCATGTTTTTTAATAAAATGTTGACATGCAGTAGCTCCTCTTGTGCTGAGTTAAATAAGGCTGTTTATAGAACAATGTAACAATGCAGCAGTGACGATACATAAAATGGATGAGCAGAGCTTTTGCACACATGATCAATTTATATGATTCATTAACCATTGTCAAATACAGTGTTTGGAGCAGTAAGAAGCTGACAGTTATCTCTGTTGTGGTCCTATCTAGTTACAGTAATTATAATGATTTAGAGCCAAATATTTTGCACCTGAAAGAATTCTTTAAAATTATGAAAAATAATTTTTTGCTCGTACTCAATCTTTCAAGCTTCAAATAAGGAGGGACTAACAAGTTTGTCCAAACTGTTATGTGAAGAAGCAACGAAGGGAAAGAATACAATTGTAGAGGATATCCTAAGTTCTAAACATGCTCAGCTTGCAGACATGGCTGACAGAATATACTGATGTGAAAATTAAAATCAGGAAAATATTTGAAGTCAGATGTGGAATGATTTTTTGCAAAGTATGTACACTGTGGAATAAATATGGGTTTTGACGTTGTCTGTTTTCTTCGGTCATTTAATTATTCTAATATAGCTGGAAATACTTTTTAATTATGTCATCTTGTCTTCATACACCCAAACTTTCCTTTGTTTAACGTTTAATGGCTAGTAGATCCTCGGCAGGAGCATGAATGGATGACACAGACAGTTTTGTTGTGGTTAAAACCTGAAAAATAAGACAAAAATTGACTTGCACCTTTTGCATTTAAGTTAAATAAAGCCATTATCTCCATACAGACATATTTGCATGACCTGTAGGTCTCTGTTAATGTGCTTGTCTGTGCGTGAAGCATTATTCTCTCCATCCTCTATGTAGACATGGCCTACATTTTCACAAAACACATCGCGGTGACACACTGAGGTCTAATATGGCACAGAGGACCGACCAAACCGAGTAGATGAATCTCACTGCTTTTATGTGGGCCATTTATTCACATCCATCACTTTCTGTTTGGAGCGTCAGGAGCCAGGGAGACTGGTTAATTCATCAGCAGTCTTCCTCCTCAGTGGGTTCAGGAACATGGGAGGGAGCCAGGGATGTAGTACAGAGATTCAACACGGGGAAAGACCATTTGACATCAATCAGAGTGACAGACCGGCATGGCACGCTGCAGTTCCTCATAGGTGTGAAGCAAAGACGTGATAAATTCTGAAGGAATTCTCTGATTACTTTTATATAATAAATATATTATATTTATTTCAGTTTTTTTTAAAGG
>OMLP01028744.1:0-13083 GCA_900302685.1 Spondyliosoma cantharus | reverse complement strand
AAATAATGCTAATATAGGCATGGACTTGATATAAGCAAACACACACACACACACACACACACACACACACACACACACACACACATTCTTAGCTAACTCCAGATATTCACAAGTTCATGCAAACATACATCAGTATTTGTTCTTTTTCTTTGACTCTATCTTCTCCTTTCTACAAACACTTTGTCAAACTGCCTGCTCATATGTAAACAAATATATAATTCCTGAAAGAGAACACACAGGGAAGCACACACACACACACACACACACCCTAAAGGCACATTCCTTTCGGCGCAAAACTCCTGCACGCACTGCCGCTACACATGACTTTTGACACGTGTTATTTGGAGGCAGATCAGGGAGGCAGCCTTTCTCTAACTGTGTCACCAACTACCAAAAGATAATCATATATGTGCGTGTTTATGGGTGGATTTAATTGCTCACTGGCTAGTACTTAGCCAGGAGTTCCTGATTCATAGCCGGTACCGATGCCAGTTATTCTCTTAGTCAGGGATTTTTGATATGTTCTAAAGTGACTTCAAAAGGCAGAGTTTGGGTTTGGGTTGGGTTTGGTTCAATTATCTTCAAATGTAAAAATCAAGAAATATAAAGCCCTCACAACTCATGTACATCGGGGCTGCTGCACGGCCCAATGCCACGTTCATCCTTGCCACATATCACCAATTTAACTTTCTCCACTATGTGTTACAAGGGAAAACAGACTAATTACACATGACATTTAGAGATGTCAAGCTTAGACCACACCGTGACTTTCCTGTGATTGTAAATATTGATTGTCAGACAAAGCTTACTTCCAGCAGGTGGCGCAGTGACTTTATTTCCTAATTGACAAGTAGAAGTGTTTTGGGTGGGACTTTGATCAAATGAAACATTTTGGGAAGATTGGACCATTTACACAGAACTTCTAACAACTTCCTGGTTACTGGTGAATGATTCCTTGTTCTACATCAGCGTCCAATGAGAACTCAGAATCCTCACCATATATCATCATTAAGGCCTTCAGGATCTTCTGATCAAATTTGAGGTGGACTTATTCCATCTGCTAGCAGGAGTACATAGGTGAAGTAGTAAAAGAAAAAGCAAGATACTTCCTGTTGCCATTAAGTGACAGAAGTTCAGTTCAGGTCCAGTATCGAATCGGTAAAGTTCGGTGCAAATTCGACAATATATAATGGAATCGAGGTGAATCATTAACCTCGAGCTCAACTCTAGCTCAGGATCGAGCTAGGAAAAACTCATGAGACCCTGCTCTCATTTCCACAGGCCAAAGAGGGTCACAAAGCATTCTATTTGGGAACATTCAACAACTGAAGTGGACAGGCGCTATTATAAAGGTGATGAGGACCAATTAGACCAATGTTCTATTTCCGATGGTGATGATCATAAAGAGGTTTGGTGCCTGTCACTGCGACTCTCACAACACCACAGGCCTGTACAAAAAAATGCATGTAATGTACGTTATACTGATCCTCGCTGTCTTTCTCTTTCGATCCAGTTGTGACGATATCGCCAAAGAGTCTGCAGGTCCACACGGTTGGGTTCAGCTGTACACAAGCAGGCAGATAACAGCCTGAGAAACAGCATTGATCAGATGTCTCTTTATGTGACCCGTGACAGTAATCTGAGCAATCAGGCTATTCCATGATCACCCATCCCTATTAGTCCCTGAGAATAAAAGCCTGTGCTGAAGGGGTTTCTCACAGGAAGTAGACTGTGGGTATAAAGCCTCATTAATGCTCAAATTTAGATAAGAATACGGATATGGATGAAGCCATCAATCTGTACTCTGCGTTCTGTATTGGACAATGGCGGCATTCAAAAGTAGTGGAAATGGATTTCATATAGATCTAACATTGTGACTGGTTTTAAGAAATACAAACAAGCCAAAGCATTTTTTTTTCCTATACTAGGATGATAACGGGTTCAGCAAGACTTTTCTAAGAATTAGTGTGGCGAGGACTAACCCTAAAATTGGGAACTGAACACAAACCCAGTTGCTTATCTCATCTAATGTAACTCCATAACTTTTTGATGGTGAATGAGTCTCAGATAGTGAATTACAAGATAAAATGTCATTCTATTTTTCTAGAAAGAAGACAAACTGACCTGTAACATGATTATACTACTGTAATTGTCTCTCAGGGTGTGTTCATGCCAAGCCTTTTCTGAGGGGTTTATTTAAACCTGAGCGCACCACTCCTGCGGTTTGATTAGGTAAACAATGGTGGCACCAAACAATCACACAAAGATACCTGTAAATACAGATATTATATTTGTTCCTCTCAAAGAAAGAAGATTATCTACTAAAACACTATCCTAACTGAGGGCTGAGGTCATGGGGTAATGAAGGTTTTTGGAAGAATGTCTGGAAAAAATTATATTGTGTTGACAGGATAAAGCTAGATCAGGAAAAAACAGACACAGGAAAGTGATGGTCAGGAATCTACAGTACGGGTTCTTTCCCATGCCCCCCTTCAAACCGAAACCAATACAAAGTAACAATTTGAAAACACAACTCCTTGACCTAACAAGATGACCAATCACCAAAGCAAACTACTTTTGTTCACAGGGCGTGGACCACGTGGAATGAACATCCAATTGAACCTTGAGGTGACACACTCTACATAAGTGGTCATTCAGAGATTCCCTCTATTTGGGCTGATGCCCACGCCTTCAAAATTGAGTTCTAGCCAGACAGGCAATATTGAAATCCCATTGAATCTCTCTCTGTACACACGCCTGGTGCTGTTTTTAGAGACAATGTGTCCCTACATGTGGAGGCTAGCTGTCAATCACAAACAGGTGAAGAATTTACTGCTATGTCCTCTTGTACATCCAACGAACATTTTCAAAAGTTAAAAGGTCAAACTTTTAGTGGGCATCACCAAATAGAGAGACACCAAGTCCCAGACAAATGATGTTTGCCTCTGTCGCTTGCAGTTTACAGCAGTGTGCTAATTAATTTCTCCCGTCTCAACTCCCCGACGAACTGCAGCACTCTCATTAACAGCTCAGGCAGTGCTGCAGAGCATCGATGGGCCTTCTCATTAAAACCAAGGGCCATCCATGCTTTTCTGCTCTCAGGGCTAGATTGGAGTGCTAGAATTTCTCAATTTCTAATATAGATAGGAGATTTCCTCTCCCATAGCCTAACCTGTGTGCTCTATGCAGGAGTGAATATTACGCTGCTATCAGAGAGTGTCGGAACAACAGGAAGAACTGAAAAGCCTCATTCACATACTAGTTCAAGGTAGTTACCTCCACTGATACAATATCCTTGTGGTCACACTAGATAATAATGCTAAATTGGCTAAAATGTTCTCAAATCATGCATTTGTGCCAGCTAGCAAACAATATCAACCAGATATAAAGAAACGGAATATATAGCTAAGGTTTTATTAGCTGTATAGATTGAATTACAGTTCATATCAATATCAATCATCATGGTGGCTATGGAGCCATTTTTGCCATTGGTTTGTTGACGTTTCTATTGTCTGTCTGCTTGTTTTCACAAAGTGGGAAACACAATTACGCTAGTTAGCATATGGCCTAAGAAATTGTAAGTTGCTAACTCAGATTTAAAAGTTCATGTTTATCCATCTATCGCACGAGCGCTCTAATAAATACAATGTTATGCAGACGTGAATGCTAAATTTTAGTATTTACATGAGCTGCGGAGGCTACAAATACTGTAGTTTAGAACCTTTACGTGATGAGAGCTCAACAATTCAAAACTCTGGTTGAGTTCATACTCCAGATTCATTCTCTAAGGCAGGGATTGGAAATATGACCTGAAAATAATATTATAATTTCCAGGCCAATGACACTTGTCACTTGTGGTAGACGACTGGCGGTTGATTCGCATTACAAAACCATGCAATATCGGCAAACTTGTTATCGGTAACTCTAACGCTCAAAGATATATAGTTGAAACAGGGTGGTCCGACCTATCTGACATTTCTACCGTGCTTATCTAATGAACGGCATTGCTTTGCTAATGCTTTGCGGTTTGAAACCTTACCGGAGGTTGGACAAACTGTTTTGGGTAAATTTAAGAAGTCTTTTTTTTTTCTTTGTCTGTGACCCTAGAGGGAAATTGGGTTTCCAACCTAACGTTAGTGAAAGCGTTGTTATCAATGAACAATCAATCATCATACATGTATTTCAGATCAATGAGATATTTACATTTTCAAATAACACCACGAAAAAGAAAATGTAAATTGTATGTCAGCTAGTACGTGAGGCAATGGTTCTATCCGCATGTTATTGTAAACAAACATTGCGATTGGCTCTATATGTTGATAAACAATATATATATATATGTAACCCGCACAGGGTTACTTGAGTGCAATCCTCTACTCCGTCAGAGGGTGGCGCATACATCCCTACGAATTTTCTAGGAGGACTGGACTGGAGGACTGGTTGAAAGCTGAGAGAGAGAGAGAGAGAGAGAGAGTTGAGCCTCATGAATCTATAAGCTTCTCAAGATACCTCCGATTATTTTTTTAGGGAGGGAGAGATCATTTGAACCTGACCCTGGCAGTCAGTGGCGAGCTAACCCTAGAAGTCGACTGAATGGACCAAGAGCCTGGTGTGGCCAGCCGTGGCATCTTTGGAGAACAGTATCATCCCACTCCTTCATTCAAGATACAGATAAGATCACATGTAAATCTACCCGGGTAGTGAGAGAACATACATGCTTCAAAAAACACACACACACCGAGAACTTTCATGGACTGAAAGGAACCAACTTTAATTTTCTTTAACTCTGCTGAGGAGTCTCACAACGGGACACTTTCTTTTGAAATTATTTATTTTGGGCCACATTATTGTGCGCCTGTGCACTCAGGAAGCCGGCTTAGATAGGCAGGGAATGTGAATGACTGTCTATGATTTTGTACAATATATTTCTCAAACTAACTTGTTTTGTGTTGTTTGTTCTCTGCTGACCTTTCACTACTTCAGGCTCCGTAGTCGTGTCTGGAGTCTTCTGAAATCAGCCCAGATTTGATTCATAGTCACTTAACTTAATCATTAGTTACACTAATCTGGAGTGTGGGATACATATACATATATATAGATATTTTGAAGTCTCTTCAAAAGCACTTTGTGAATGCTAGGACTGAGCCACAAAATCAAATATCACATTATTTTTGACCAAATACCTCAATATAAATATTGTGACAATATTGTAGGGGTTGGTCATTGGTATTTTCACATAACATGAAAACAATGAGATTTTTGATAAATAATCATCAGTAATATGGATATAATGACTTATTGGGTGAAGGCAAATGTTAGTACAACAGTCCGGTTGGTCCAAAAAATGACCTCACTTTCCTGTAAAGCAGCCTTTAAAACCTGGAAATGACAATACATCTGCCGTATAACGGTATCCAAAATCAAAGATGATTTATTGTCTCACACCAGGATAACGATATAATACCAATATCTCGCCCAGCCTTATTTGAGATAATAAAATGTCCTTATTATAAACCTGAATTTCTGTTAACTTGGAAAGCGGCACTTGTACGATCACTAGGACGCTCTTAAGGGTGGAACTTGCGTTGGCTCGAGCATTACATGTGTTTATTTGCATTATGTAAAAACAAAGAGTGCGGCGCTGTTGCTGCAGGACAGTACATTGTTTTCAAATGAACACCAGCCTGTGTCACGTTTGTCGAATCCTCCTCAGGGGGGGACAAAGCCAGGTGTGACAGGAGCCCAGCAGGAGTCAGGCCCTGCTGCCGTGCCCCTTTAAAACCAGGAGCGACTGCAGAGAAACATGAGGAACAGGGGCCACCAAACCCCATTGTGGGCATGTCTACGTCCTTTCTTATTAGCCTGCATGACATTCATTTCTACAGGGGCAAATCTGAAACTGTGTCTTAACATCAGACAGCATCACATATTGTGATGAGAGTGTACCCTGATGCTGCAGCCTGCATTAACAGATACAGGGTGACAGGATAGTAGTCTTACAAATTGTAAATGCACAATAAACACATCATTTAGTGGAAAAATACGAACAGAGCAAAACGCAGACTCAGTGATGATGAACACACGCCTCCACAGGAAGATGAAACGCTACTCTGATTTTGCTCTTTGGCCTATTAAACAAGAATTGACCCAGTTCAAGAGGGGGGGGGAACAGTACAGTCTACAATGAAATGGGTCTTACCCGTGCTGCTCATGGTACCACTCGGACGTCCTCTCCAGTCAGATGATGCACAGTAAACAAGCCCACTATCCACATTGACAATACATGGATGATGCGAGCAGCCGCAGAGAGAGCACGAGCCTCAGTGTGTCAGCAAACAGAATGAATGCAGGGAAATGTTAACGAAGGGTGGTGGTGGTGGTGGGGGTGGCAGGGTGCCGCACAGAGCCCGGTTGTCCCTGGCTGCTGAGGACGCGCAGATCTCCACACACAGCCGCACTGAGGAAGACAATGTCCCGCATACACTGCAGGGGCTGCGCCGCCTCACCGTACGGGCACCACAGTGCAGGTTGGGTGTGGGCGCACGGTGGAGGAACGCGACCGGAGTCAAGCGAGATGTAAGGTTAAATGGCGTTTCCGGTGCGGTATTTCAAAATAAAAGTACGTCTGAAAATTCGAATTCAAATACAGAAAATGTGTCTGAACATTACCAAATCAATTACATTTATATACCACATTAAATACCACACATACCATACTTTGGACAATTGCAGTGTTAAAGCTGCTACTTGCTACTTATGTTATACTGTTTTGTTTTTTTTTACTGTATTTTCCTATATATTTTATTGAGTAAACTTTCCCTTTCTTACTTTGCACTATATATTTCTACTAATCTGAGGAGAAAGTCATTCACAATTTCATTGTACATGTGTAAATGAAATAAAGCAATATTCTATTCTATTCTATTATCTATTTTTGGTCTGTAAAGTAAAAATAAAAAGATAGGCTGTATAATTTCAATCTTGGAAAATGATTCCCTGTCCCATGAGGTTGCAAAATGAAACTGAATAAAATAGAGGGCACTTCCATCAATTTTGCACATTAAAGTGTGTTTACAGGTCTCAGAGACTACCTCTGCATATGCGATGAATTGCCTCCAGTGATGTCACTGTACACTGTAAGTTATTGTGGGCAATGTAGACAAAAGGTTTCAGAAAGGAAGTTGGATGTGTGGAATATAACAAGTGATATCTCCAGTTCTGATTAACCGATTTTGGTCATTTGTTTTCAAACTGTCCAATAGCGTTATATGAGGGAAATGCTAGACTAGTAGACTGCTATTAAAAACCTTTGTCTTTGGCATCAGTCGCTGGCTCTGCATGGATGGTCACAAGGCCTTGATCACATAATTTAATTTCTCCCCAAAAAGGATTATGTGCAGCAGGAGTACAATATACGTATACACATACACAATCCTGTGTGTCCATGCTTTTAATCTACATAGTTGCAAAATAGTGAACAATTGAAATGAAAACGCTGCTTTGGGAAAAAATCATCTGAATCCACTGTATCCATATGCATCAGTTAGGCTATTTAATGCAAGTTATGGCAGAATTCAAGAAATCATAAATCTGATTCGAGGCTAGGTGTTTCTCAGAATCAGAATCAGAATCAGAATTTCTTTATTTGTTCCACAAACGGGAACATTTCTGTGTCACAGCACAGCACATATATAACAACAAACAATAATAATAGCAAAAATAAACAACATTAAAAAGGTAATAAATAGAAATAGACTCATATACGTTGTATATACATAATAGATACATACATAAATAGAGAGAGAGAGAGAGAGAGAGAGAGAGAGAAAATAGTGTTATGTTCAATGGTTTGTTTATACAATTCAGCAAGGCCCGTATTCTTATCATTCAATTCCCCAACCTTTTATGCTTTAACTTTGAAAGAAACAATCCAACGCTTTCTGTCTTATGCTAAGTAACAGCGGGCATCTTGTCTCCGCTTTGCTTCAGCATCCAGCAGGCTGCTCCTGAACGCAGCATCCTCAGGCTGACAGCGCCACTGCCACGGCAGGGCGGCATACGTGGGAACTGTAGTATCTAAGAAGGAAAACATCCATTCTGATGAGCATCGTGCTGCTGATGTTGGACTACAAGCCAGTTGTGTAAACAAAATGCATCGTGACAGACACTGGCAGTGACAGAGCTGCATTTCATTTTCTGAAATGCCTCGCGTTACGCTGTGCGTTCATTTATTTTGTATTTTTATTCGATTGTGAGAAGAGATGATGAAGGTGTTGAATATTATATCGCTCAATTCGTCTCGGTTGTAATACAAATGAACTGGGTCAATGATTTATATAAAAAAAAGCCTCTGAGGAGGAGGAACTGGAGGAAGATGACAAAGCTTTCAGTCAAAAATAATACACTGAGAAATAAGGTGGTATTTCATCAAAGGTAGCCTTTTCTTCTCTTTTCTTTCGTTCCTTTGTTTCTTTTTTCTTTATTTTTTTCTTTACTGAAATGTATCACCAAACCTACAGACATGATTCAGTGGTTAAATACTGCTTTGTTATGAACATGCACATCATATAAAAATGATTTAAAGTTAACACTTAACAACCATCATTAATAAAGGGCTAATTTGTAGTTGATATGGTTGTTATGTTAACTGTTAACAAGCACTGAAAAGATTAATAAAGTATTGTTTATTGCGAGCTTAAGTTGCAGCTGATGTTTATAAACCTTTACAGATGCTTAATAAATGGTTTACAAAGCATTTCCAATGTTCGTTAACGGTGAAACAACTATTCATTCAAGTTTAAATATGCCCTGATTACAAATGTACCATTTATTAACATAGTGTTATTAATTTAATATATATGATTTTAAAAAAAGAAATATTATTTAGTATTTATAAACATTTAAAGCGAGGCAGAAACGTGTGTGGAGTTAATTCATCCATTGAAATCACGAAAGCCTCGATAAAACAATCACTTCCAAATGTGGTTCTTATTAAATCGACCACCCAAATATAAAATAGTGCCCAGTTTCGGTTGAATATCATGTCCTTAGTATAAGAATAATCGCCAAATCAATGTTTTGATTTATGGCCAATGAGATTTGGCTGCGACAGTATCATCGTGACGTCAAATTCACGCGACTGAAAACGGCATGTCTCGAGATCCATGCGTGGCTTCTACTTGTCCGGTGCGCATCTCGTGTTAAACATTTTAAAGTAAAGTTCGTTGTTTGTGTACTCCCCAGTGACATGGATGCGACCGAGGCTAACGACGATACTTTTGGGATAGATGTTATATTTCCAGATGGCGATCAAACAGCGCCATGTTGTCCGCATGGTAAGTCTACATCTACAGCAGAACTCCATTAGGAAATACGCTATATTTCAACGTTGCGTTGCCTTTTAAGAAAACATATGTAAACACTTAGCATGTTTATGTTACAATACGAGTGAGTCATGTGTTTTGATAAATTCGGCGTATGGAAATACAAAAACAACTCGCATACAAATAAAAATAGAAACTAAAAATGGCTTTACCCTCCATGCTGTCATGGTGTATTTTGACAGAGAGATGTAGCTAATGTTTAGCTATGCTAAAGCTAAACACACCCAGCCTCTGCACTAGTGAGTGTTTCTGTTTAGCATTTAGTATTAGAAATGTGGCTTTAGGCTCACACCTAACGGAACAATAATAAATGTCACGTGTGGTTTTTTTCATCAGGGCCAACTTTGCTGTTTGAGAAAGTTGCCAAGGGGGGCGAGAAAGGAAGGAGGTTTTATGCCTGCTCAGCCTGCAGAGACAGAAAAGACTGCAAGTTTTTCCAGTGGGAGGATGAAAAGGTAGGTTCACTGGAGTTCTGATGGTCACTTATACAACAACAGGCCTGATACCTTATTGATCCAATTAACTCATTTAATTTCATAATTACTTTGCTTTGAAGGTGTCTGAAGCCAGGCTTTTGGCCAGAGAAATAGAGAACCAGTCAAAAAGACCTCAGTTCACCCAGAAGCAGTACTGTAGCAGGTAAGAATTAAACTGCAGCCTGTCATGGCCTCCACCGAACAAGAGGCTTGCTTATGATAGCCCTGATCCAGGATGTATACTATGTGGTCCTACATGGCTGTCTTCTGACTTTTTTTCCCAGGATTTACAGGGTTGTAATGTCAAAATGACATGACCAAATTCAGAATCCCCCCATACAAAAAGTGAGCATTTGACCCAACCCTCTCTCAGATATCTGTAACTTGTCCCACAGGTTCAAAAGGTTTGCCTCACTCCCGCTGGACGAGAAGAAGTTCTGTCAGGATTGTCAGCTTCTCCTCCTCCCGGGAGATCGCGAGGCCCACTCCAGTCACAGATCCACGGCTGTCACGGTGGCTCAACTGAGGAGGCCCAGTGTGCTGCTGCGTCCTCTGGACAACAAGAAGAGCAACGCCCAGTACCTGTTCACTGATCACAGCTCCCACTTCCTGCTGGACACCCTGGCTGCTCTCGGATACAGGAAGGTGCTGTGTGTGGGCACACCCAGGTGAGAGACGTACCGTATATAAGTTTGATGACTGCAGATATGCTGACATAAAGACTGCCTTAAAGGGTCAGTACACCAAAATGCATACACCATAGCATGACATGAAATGTTTGCTTTTGTAGCTGTGTCTCATTGTGGCCGTTTGGCTTTCCACTTGATATCACTACTAAAGGGGCTTGAATATGTTGTGATAAAATGATAAGAGTCGGTGGCAGTTAATACTCTTAGAAAACTCAATTTGAACTTTTAAGTCAACGTTTTTAACCATCATAGTGTGAAATACAGTTCTATCACAGTTGTTACTATTACATTGATAATTCCCTGAATGTCAATGCAAAGTTGCAGTGAAAAGGCAAGACAGACATGTTTTAATCTGTAGCACAACACTGTGTGGCACAAAGTCTTGATAAGTCAAAAAAAGATAGAGTAGCTGATTTAAACGTTGCTATGTGCTTTATTGAGCGAAATCCCTTCGGTAATGACATTCTGTTTTCAGTGGTGTAACTGGTAAACCGGACATACTTTCCCATCACAGATCATGGATTGTGACATTTTGATGTTTATTGTAAGTTCAGTGATGCTCACCACTTACCGGAGCAGCCTGCCAGCCTTCAGGGATGATTGGCTATTACTTGTGAAGCGTTGTTGATTGTGACATTGAACGACACTAGAGAGTGAAGCAGTATATAATCACTGACTGTATGTATTATGGTATACAGAAATACAGGATAGCATCAGTAGTATACAGTATGGTATTTTAAAATGAACTAAAGCTGGTTTCCTTTCAAGAATCAACATTTTTATGAGAATTGATTTTATTTCCTCTTTTGGATATTTACTATTGCGCTTCAATAAAGTAAAAGTACCTTAAGAAAGTACAGTTCCATGAGAGAATGAGAGTGAGGTTATGAATGAATGAATTAAGGAACATATCGGTGTGTGGACGCAATCCCTGCCTGTCATACCGGCTAGATCGTTACTGAAAATGTCCTAATGATTATTTGTTTGCAACGTGCCGCACTAAAGCCTTACAATCGAATTCAAACTATTTATTAACAATATAAATGCAACAATAACTTGTTTCACCAGTTAATTGGAAACTGTGAACAAAAGAAGAGATGTCATAGAGGGACCCTGCCATCTAGTGCCTCTCTTGAGGTGTGCACTCTGATACTACTTCCCTCTTTCTCTTCTGTGAGCTTTGTAGATGGAGCGAGTTTGAAAAGGACTGTTTTTTCTATTTCCTGATCATCATTAATGTAGTGCGCTGCGATGGTCATATAGCTCTGTGTTGCTCTGGAGGTCGTGCACTCTGTTGTTAAGGCCACTAAATCTGCACTGCTCAGACCTCCAGTAACTTTTTCCTTCACATTGTCACACATGGAGGGCAACACCTTTGTGGTAAGATGCGACCTGCTTGGCATTTCGTAACGTGGTTACAGCATCCTGATTAAATGATTAAATCCAGGGTTTTCCACCACCGAATAAGGTCACACGTGTGTCAGCTCTAAATGAGGACAGAAGAGTTGGCTGTGTTAACTCTGTTTTCTCAGGTAAATCTACTTTATGATGCCTGTGGAGATCTAAGCCGTATTTGTCGTGTTGCCTGTGGATGCATACACCAGCATTGCTGACGAACTGTGGTTTTCTTGTCGACAAACGCAAGCGCTGTTGACATAACTCACCGGGGACGCTAAATATTTCCACACCGGTGATTTCAGAGAAGCAGGAGGGGGGTCAAATTCAGCCTCGTATATCAGCAGTCACATGGTGTCTTTTCATTGGCTGCGGCTTCGGGTAAGAGGAGGTAACGTCAACTTGCCAGGCTAAACATGGCTAAGTCCTCGATCCCACCTTTGATTTCATTTTTGATCAGTAACCAACTTTCAATCGAGGTCAAGATACTCCTACTTTCAGAGTATTTAAACCTGCTTTACAATCTCACTTTCTACATTATTGGGCCTTTAATTAGATAGTCAAGTTAGACTAGTCAAATGACTTTTTATTTCTTATTTGTATTAAATGTTGAATCATTAACATTGTTGCTTGTTTGTGCCAGACTCCAGGAGCTGATCAAGTTGCGAAATCTGGAGCAGAAACACGAACCAATCAAGAGTCTGCTGCTGGACATTGACTTCAGGTTAGTTTATGTAATTGGTTGTTTTGTACCATGATGTATTCTGGTTTACATCTGCTTTGATTTAATGTTGAATATACATGGACATAAAAGATCACAGACATCATCATCAGAGAGTCCACATCACTGTCTGGAGGACGGCTGCTGTATCATGGAGTGTTGAGATGGCAGAGCTCCAGGTGGTTTGGCCACATCTGGTTCTCCTGCGGTTTCAGGAAGCGTATGGCGGGGTACAGGGGCTCAGTGAACTGGTGGTGAGCCCTATCAAACACCTGCGTCACAGCTGCAGAGAACCTCTGCAGGACGACCATCGTGTCTGCGTCGTAAAACATCAGCTGGCCCTTGTCATAATTCACCCACACTCCGACCTTTCCGAGTGGCGTTTGCCCGACGCTCTGGCATGCCACGTGCCGGTCGTT
>OMLP01028742.1:28401-39519 GCA_900302685.1 Spondyliosoma cantharus | reverse complement strand
AGGGAAAAAAAAAAAAAAAAAAAAAATCAAAGCGGCCCTGCAGGACCCGCCGGTTGTTTGTGTGTGTCTGAGTGTTTGAGAGATAGAGTGTGTGGGTTGTTTGTGAGTTTTTTTTCCCCGCGCATGTATGCACATCCGTGTATACCGTTCGGCTTGCGCGCTCTCCAAAGTGTATTTACCTGTGTGCGTCGGTGTGTGCGTGTGCGCACTGTGTGTGTCATTCTTCCGGAAGGCGGTTTTAAAAACACACTATGTCAGATATTGGATGGCGAGTGTATAATTTGACGGGTCTGTGCACAGAGGCCGACTGTGGTATGAGTCATTGATTACACATCAGCTTAGTATGCTGCAGTGCAGACCCCTACATTGGAGGAGAGGCAACCTGAAGCCCCCAATCAATAGCTGAAGGCCTGTGAAGCTTCCGTCAGGTCCGGAGTGAAGGACTCCCTACCTCTCCTCTGGGCCCGGGCCTAACCTTTTCCAAAGAGAGGTGATGAAGAAGCTCATCATTTCTAATGAGGAATTAGTGATCGAGGCCAGAAGAAATGACTGTCAGCATCGCACCGAGGAGTCCAAAAGGTCTTAGAGAGCGAGCGGTGCCAAACAGTATTCATTAGGGAGCGGGAGATTTTCTTGATTTGCTTTGAGCGGCAGACAGCAGGGTTTAACGGCCGGGCTGGGGAGCCCAATGATTAATCTGTGTACCTGCCATTAAAACATTTTATGTTGTGAATCGAGAACGAGCATTGCTGGGAAGATAATCCAGTTGTCTCCGCTCACACGAAGCAATATCAAGAGTTATTAAAGGTTTTTTTTCAGAGAGGCCATCGAATATATTTTAATGACGGAACTTTTAAACAAAACCAGAAGACATCCACTTGTTCTAAAAATCAGAGCTAATACACCCCTCTTTTCTGAAACGACGTGACGGCGTTTCATGTTTAAGAGATGAATCACTTCCATTGACAGAAACATATTCACAGCTAATTAAAAACGTAATTGCGTGCACTTTAGCCATTTAGGGGAAGATGAATGTGAAATCATTAGGCATCCTCAGAAAAACCAGATGTTCATTAAATTATGTCTATACAAATGCCATTGTTCAATAGATTGCCAGAATATATGCTTACAGTAAAATCTTGGGTAATTCATCCCTTAAAACGCTTTAATTGATTTAAGCCTGTAAAAATACCCCATCGCTGCGGCACGACATTAAGAAAGCTTCGACCCAGCGCGAACGTTGACTGTTACTTTCACTCGTTTCTATCGCTCATCTATTATTGAGATCCATTTTAGAAATCTAAAATGAATCGTGAATAAATAAGAAGTCTGATTAATCTTAAGAGAGTAATCCAGTTGCGAAAGGAATGCTGCTTTTTCGATAGATTATGTCTGTAACCTAGTACGGCTTATGAGCGCAATCTGCTTTTTGGACGCGTGGTTATCGCGGCAGAGATAAGGCGACATTCCCCTTCTCTCCTGGCCTCAGACAAAAAAAACATCCCTCTGGAGAATGCAACAATCATGCCTCAGTCTTTCTTCTCCCCCAATTAGCCCCCGCTGTGCAATTCATTGGGTTTGCTGTAACAGTCCCTTAACAATAGTTACCCAGGCTAGTCATTACTCAGTTCTACAAGATAGCGACCGCCTTCTGCATATTTGGGAGACGGATAAGTACAGTGTGATGAAAACCGATCCAAATCTGATGGCTCCTAATGGCTAATAAGAGACATAAACTGATCCAAATCCATCAAAAAAACTCACAGAGAACGATTCCATTTCTCGTTAAAGCCACCTACATATTATTTATTTCTCTTTAGTTCTTGTCAAGTTAAGCTCAAATGTTGGCCACGGAACACAAAATCTTTGTTTGGACTGCCAAGAGGCAGTGACAGGCTGGAAACAAAAATCCTTCACTATGTCTCGCTCGTATTTCTCTTTGCTTTTTTGATTTCCTGGCTTTTTCGGGTTGAGAAAAAAAGTTGGACTAACTGTCCGAGTTTGCACAAACTGTGTATGTCTCTTCTGTTTAAAGGCTCTGCTTCAGTGGAGGGATAACAGTTGTTTTACTGGCAGACTCCGGGTCTCCGACCTTTCTGATATTATCCCTCCATGTACATTTCCCTCTTTTATATGCCCGATGAATCCCTCCTTTCTGTGTCTTAACTATTATTATGAGTCTCCGTCAGGCCCACCAGGAAGCCAACTCACTGTGGTTTATGTACCTAATAAAAGCTATGCTGAGTAATTTCAATTTATCTGAAGGCTTAACAACAGCCACTGCCTGTGCTTTTTACATTAGACAACTCTTCCACTGGCTGTGGATTGGACTAATGAAAAGTGTACTTTTGCCTTTTCCTCGGAGGGAAGGAGGCAGGGAGTAAGAGTGAAAAGAGGGTAGGAAGACAGAGCTCGATGCTGAGCACGACAGATGGGACTGCAATTCTAATTGGTGTTGAAACTGCAATCCTGTCTATTGAATTATTATTCCTGCGTCTTAAACTAATGGTATGACGACGAGCCTGAAACCTTCCTCCTCACATCAGACTCTTCGTCTTTTAAAGATAATATCTACGATATCTAACAAATCACCCGTCTGAAAACTGTTTGGATTCCTTAGTGGTTTCGACAAACCCATGATTCATTTCTCACTGGTGCTGCTGGCAACCGCCTGAATGTGTTGCCATCTGAAGGATCTGTGGAAGACAAGCTTAGACACCTCGTTCAAAGCAGCTGCATCTATCCATCAGTGGCTCCTCATGTGGAAACCAGATGGGGACCTTTCGGCAGCGTTCACTAGGTGGCAGTCTAGTAACATAAAAACCCCAGGTTGGCTGACATTAGCCCGCATGCATACATCAAGATACCGAGATGAGCCGATAATATGGATTAACAAGATTTGGCTGTTTTACAGCTGTATCAGAATATATTATTTGATGTTCGCTTTGAAAAAGAAAAAAGCAACTTTAAAAAATGTGGTTTTGTACATTCAGCATGCTGCTGATAATGGTAATAAGTTTTATTCCCCCTTCCAATAGATCACTGTGTCTGTCGATGGAGCTGGGAGGGATGGTGTCTGGGCCGCGGTGGGTGGCGGTGGTGGAGGACGGTGAGTTTCTTTTTACTTTAAGGATCTGTAAATTGTCCAAGCTGTGTTCTTTCCTCTGATACCTACCCACCTGAAACTGCAGTTCCTACACTTCACTGAAGCAATTATAGAGAAGGACTTTGGCAGATCAATGAAATCCCCTTTAGATGAGAGAGCCGTACGAGCATTTTGATCAATTCTAGATCAATTCCACTGTTTTGCCCAAACCCTGGCCAAATAAAAAAGAGGGACTTCTGGTTGAAGAGTAGCACTCGCCAATAATGATAACAACGTCTCTGTCGATGGCTGCCTCGCTTGTATCTGTTTTTCCGGCTTGTGTCTGGCTACAGTATATTGTCTGCACTGCTAGGCTCAGCACACACCTGCTGGTCTCCCTCTCCCTCTTCCCCCCCTCTCGCTGTACGTCTCCCCGCATCGCCCCTTCTCTCCGAATGTGGAGAAGTGACAGGTGCTTGAATGCAATCTGAGCTGGCAACTCACATCAAAAGCTCTCAGTAAATTCTAAAGAGGAGCTGGAAGTCGTCATTAAAGAGACTCTGCATGGCTAAATCTGACAAGACTAAGTACTGAGTGTAATTGAGATGGCAGAAGATTGAGTGATAGAATAGCTGTAATTTCTCCCGAAAACTCACTGTCATTGTACAGTATGTTCATTGTCAGGAAATACTGTCAGTATAATTTTTATGGATTGCCGTGATGCATCCCATTGGTCTTGATTTATGGCTAGACATTTCCATCTTAAGAGTATAAAGCTACGCTCTCTAGCCGTGTTTCGAGGGGACTCCTGGATGTCGCTCGACTCGAACTGCATTCTCAAAATCTGTAAGAAGTGGCATCAGCAAGCCACAAAACAACTTGTTTATCATTCCGATAAGCTTTGTAGAGAAAGGGGGATGAAAAGTCCTCCTGCTGGTTATCTTTCTTCTGGACAGAGGTCTGGTTGCTAAGAAATATTCATAACAGTGCCAGAGCTTCATCCGGGCGAATATAGGACGAATCAATGTTTTTTCAATTAGCGAGGATCGGTCTGTCTTCTCTAATGCAGCCTCACTTTGCTACGAGCCTGAAAAAAAATAAAATGGGGTGTCTTTTTACATAAAAAAAAATGCCTTATGCAGCGTAAAAAATATCGACAACGACTGCAGGAGATTTTATTGCCATCCGATCACAAAATTTGTGCATGAATCCTCATTTTACTACGACGTCCATTAGATGCAGCCCCCCCATCCCCACTTCTATCTTATATTTTTAACCCCTCTGGTCATGTGAAGCTCTGTACTCTTAACAGCGCTAACATAACAAGTGCGAGTGATGATTTCATACACTTGAAATATAAACTCTGCTCCGATCACCACGCAGACACGCGAGCTTAGCCTCCTCTCCGGTATACACGGGGAGCAGAGGCAATATTTGTAGAGTCAAGCATACTCATCCTGTACTTTGCACCAGAGCAAGTCAGGAGCTGTTAATACATTTTCTGTGCTGCTGCAGCCCTGCTGAAGCTCTGCTTCACGATAATATATTTCCATCAGCTGAAAACAAGAAAAACACATCTGAGGCCTTTAATAATGTAGACAAGAGAGCCACTTTGCCCCACCCGCACAATGCATCGAAAAAATTAGTGTCAAATGCATGCATCTTCTGAAATGGCTCGGGCCGCCAATGCAGACTGAAAAATAAATATGTCAAATGTATTGGAGTTCTGTATGAATAATGGATATTTTAATACATCGGCGTGTTGTATTGTATTGCAAAAGAGCCATATGAAATATACATCATCTCATTAGACGATGTCCTCGGACGTGGCGCAGCCTGCCTCTGATCAATATGTAATAAGATCTAGTATCAATTAGTGATGGTCGAGGGGTCGAGGTTAAGCTGCAGAGAAAATGGCAACTCAGAAAAAAAAAGGTAAGTAAAAACAGCAGCGGCACCAGAGATAAACAAATCACACGATAAAGATTTAAAAGTAGCATTTGGAAAGCAGAATATTGAGATCTTTAGATTTACTGCATCATTATGCCGTGGCTCAGCTATAACCACTCTATTGATCAAAGGAATTATGTCTGCCTGCTTTCTCTATTCACATGAAGACTTTTCCGAAGACAACTGCTGAAAAAAGGTGAGCCAGCAGTGACAGAATGATTGCCGGCACGGCAATAAATCCTGTAATTAAAATTATTGGGTTTGTTCACATGCATGCACAATTTTTTTTTTTTTTTTTTTAACCAAAAGTACAGACTGCCGTTCAAAAACAAAAACAGCAATTAGACTTATTTTTTTTTTTTGTGAAGGAGAGCACAGTGTCGCTGGCTGACGAAGTGATCGACTCGCCATGTGGAACCCGGAGTGACACTAAACGAACAGTGTTGCTTTATGGGTTATATATACAACCCATAGACTGAAGTCAATACTCTGCCTTGTTACTCAAACCGGGAGATTAATCCTGAGTTATATGCACATCTATCAATCCACTCATAACTACAAGTCAGCCCCGGCGCAAGGATCTCAAACGCGGGAGGGATAGTAAAAGGAAGATTGTGATCTGACCTGTTCTGCCGCTGTTGGTGGCGGTGGTGGTGGCAGGCAGCCTATCTGTAACGCAGGGGCAGTGTGTGTGTGTGTGTCTGTGTGTGCCCGTGCGTACGTGTGTGTTGAGGGAAGTCACTGAAGCAAAGACAGAGCATGCACTTGAATGATTGAGGTTACCCGGGTGACCTCATAAACCAAAACCCGTGGCAGTCTCCCAAGGTGAACGCTGAATTATGCCGTCATTAAAGGACAGGCCCAGTTGCCAAGGTTAGTATGTAAAGTATAATCATCTTCCTCCCCCTTCTTCCAGTCACTCATTAGTCCCCCTCATGGGCCAACAGAGATTATACCTTGAACTTGCTTGACTATCGCTATCTGTCCGCCGGGAACGGTTCCGCTATGGGCCATTTATATCCCCTCCCACTGTCGCCCCGGCGAGCTAGGTCCACAATTCTGCAGGTGCAGTGTCTCTATGTGCCTGTGAGAGTCTGTGTGTCTTCCAGCGAGCGCTCGGCACACAGATCATCGAGTTTGTCCCATAAAAAATGAGGGATGCTTTGACTTACCGCCGCATTATGTCCCAATTTATAAAAGAACCACTGGGAAGGAGCCCACTAGCCTCGCAACAATTTGTTAGAATTAGGACCATTTGTTTTGTTTCCCTCGGCGTTAGGTGCTGATTCAAATCCTTCGCTTCCAAAAAAAAAAAAAAAAAAAAAAAAAAAGGGTCTCATTTTAAGATTAAGAGCGGCGACGCCACCAAACACATAAACACGTGTAGCTTCACCCTTCAACTGCTCAAAGGGCTATCTATGGCAATCACAGTACATATTGCAATCAAGCACGGACACTTGGGCCACTTCATCACATTAGTATGCGCACAGGGCAGCCAAGTTTAATCAAACCCTGGAGAGCAACCAAAGGTTTCGGTTTTTAAAGGAAATCATGTGCTGCTAAAATCAACCTGACCATCATTTTTAATTTCCGCCTGTTTACCTGACGGAGACCTCTCCGAAGCAGGCACCGTTCAAAAATCACAGCAACGGCGAAAATGAACTCTTGGATTAACATTGCTAAATACAATTTGGTCTGGAGGTTCCTTTTTTTTTTTTTTCTTTTTTTTTACTAATATTAAAGGTATTACAATGAGACGAGCTGTGATCTTGTTAAATACTGTCACTGTAATGTGAACAGGCTGTTTATGTTTGCCTAAAGTGACAGATAATGTTTATCCACTTTCCCATTTACTCTAGCCAATTGCCTGCTAATGTTTGGTATCGGACGCTAAGAGAGGGTATTCATTTCAAAATTGGCAGCGGCACTAAGCGCACTTCAAGCGACGAGTGCTTCTGGTCGGATGTACAGCTGCTAAAAAGTAACACATTCCGACTCAATTGATGTGTCTCCTTTGAGTTGGTCGCTCATTGCCGTTCCATTTAGCGAGTATCATTTTCGCTGCTTTGTGTGACGTTTTTTTTTTTCCCTTCTCGCAACAGTAAGAGAGCTCGTGCATCAGGTAACCATTACGTTTTCTTTTTTTTTTTTTTCTTTTTTTGTAGCACCACTGAGTCTCTGACAGCACATTTCAATCCCCTTAAGAGAAGAGAGAAGTGCTTTGTTCCCACAAAGTTGGGAAAGAGAGAGTATGATCAAGATAACCAAGTTTTTTTTTTTTGCTGGACAATCACAGAGAACCAAAGGGAAGGGAGGGAAAGGTGGGCCACACACTCTAAGAATACTAAGCCTCATTATCATAAAGTAGACTTTGTATTGTCAACCAGAGCTTTTTTAGTGTCTTTTTTAAAAAAAAAATACAGTCTTGTGATGTACAAGCTTTCAAATGGATTAAAGCTAGCTGACATGTGCTGTAAGGCAAAGACTAACCTTTTCATGGTTCTAACAGGCTTTGATGTGCTGGTGTTTGAATGTATTGCCCAGTAATAGACAGACAGTAATATTACAGACAGCGCTACACATCTGTTTCTTTATAATATATTTATAAACTCCCTTGCTTTTATATAACATTTGTAGTCCCCCACTAAAAGGACAGCAGCGACATCACCCCCTCATTCAGCGAGTCTCCGGGATCTTAAAGAATTCTGCGTTTGCACAATGCAGTGTGAAGGAGTCTATCCGCTTTACAAACTGCGGATCCAGTATACGCCTAGGCCTAGTCACCTCAGTGCTCTTTCATCCCTAATATCACAAGTAGGACCCAAATGCAAGAACGCACGGGGATGCAAACAGGATGAGGAACAAAAGCCGAACACTCAAAGAGACATACAATCCAAAAAACAACCAAGAAGTGTAAAATCCCCAAACTCAAATAGAGTACAACAAAAAGCAAAGTACAAATAAAAGGAATAAAAGCCAGAAACTAAAAGCAGAAAACATATCACGAGGAGACAGTGGAAAACACTGGACCGGGCACGGGAGAATAACCAGGTGGCTCACCCACACACAGGATCGAACTGACAAAGACAGAATGAAGCACACGCTTATATACAAACACAACTAACGAGGGCGTGAGGTGCAGGTGGGGTGAGGCAGGGACAGGTGAGGGGAAGGAATGGAAAAACACCGGGAGGAGGGAAAAGGCTAAAGAGCGAGATGTAAGCAGGTGTGGACCACAGGGGAACCAGAGAGGGAAGACCGAACGCTGGAAAAAAGGGCAAAAGACAACACAAGACCAGAAAACGGCTATTAAACACACACACGCACGCACACGCACACACACACCGTCAGACCTAACATAGTTTAAATACTTCACTTTTCACAGTTTGCTTTGTATATATTGTTTATAGTTTGATCTACCTATCTATCTATAGGATCAAAAACATTAAAACCACTATATTCAACCACCAATGATAAACTTTTAACAATATTTAGAAAGCAAACTGTGTGTGAAGTGAAGTTTTTTAACTCACTAATGAAAAAGCAGTAAGATAACTCTGGATGTATATTGTAGATGGACATAGTTAGCGACATTAGCTCGCCACAGGCTATGCTCGTTTTTACACTCGGTGCTCTGAATGAAATGAAAGCGAAAGTGAGCAGCTCATCTCCGACCTCATTGCTGGATAAGGGTTTTAAAACACCAATCAAAGAGGAGGGTGACTGGTTCCACTACCGGCGCTTTTTAGGGGGCTAGACCTACATGATCAAAAATGCTTAAGAGTCGATAAACAATAAATTATTAACAATATAACCAAAGTGAGCTGTGAAGTGTGAAGTATCTTAACTAAGTTGGGGATGAAGAAACGCAGAGATAACAGACAGATACTGAAGAGTTGGCACCGGAAGCAAAAGGACGTGCAGTTTGTAAAGCGGACGTAAAACTGCAGTGAGCACCCTGTCTGAAGTGGGTGCACAAGCTTGACCGTGCGCCGAAGCTGTACCTAACATCTCTTTAAATCAATTTGTGATTTGGGGATTTCTTGGAGGCTTGGATCACGCAGGACGAGCTGTAACGGAGCCATTTTGTGTTATTTTGCAGTTGTCCCCAGCTACTTTAGTAATTTAGGAGAATGCTGCAGCGCTGTTTTGCCGTGAAGCCGCATAAATGTCTCGTGGGCTACAAAACTTCACCCGACTCTCATCGGCATGAGGGTAAGTAGATAATGATTGAATTTTCATTTTTGGGTGAGCTTTTCCATTACGCTACATTCTGCCAAATCTATCTGTAATGATATTTTCTGTTGCCAGCTAGCAACCTACGAAGTGACCGAGTGTGCCGAGTGTGACAGCTCAGCCTCAGACCTCACCAGATATTCCGTTTCTTTCTGTTACTTTTCCTTTGAATATATTTCCATATCTTCCTGTCTCCATGCCTTCATGAATTGAAGTCATACATTTTTGGGATAAGCAGGACTTTTTCATTCAGTGTGATGTAAAGGCACAACTTATCTTATTCAGCTTGAAACACTGTAAACTTGCGTGGGTGTGTCTCCGGCCTGTTTGCTTGTGGCTTTTGCTTTAACTTTACATCAATGTACCCTTAAACTCGCTTTGCATTCCGCTTGAACATATCTTTAGAACTACACTAACAGCCTTCGATTTTGCCCAGGCTTAAGCCCCTAATGGGACTGTGCTTATTTAAGGGGCTAAGACCACTGGCTGCATACCCTGCTGCGCCGGTACTTTCACAAAGACTCAAATCTATCCATACTGCTATTCCTGTGAGAGGTGCTCGACGCCACAAACTGCATCAAATCCTGATTGACACGGTGCAACAGGTCGGCTACTAATGATCTGCCACACCTACCCTATCCTTAGCTGGACAAGAACAAGGTGGCCATTGTGCCGAGCATACGGGCTCCGCTGCACTAGGCAACACTTTGAGCTCTTAACAGTGCATTAGTGCTGTAAGACTCTCACACAACAGGGCTCACATCCTTTAATGCCAAACGCAGCCCGGAAGAAAAGACCTGGATACATCCAGCAGGTAAATCTGATGAAACGACAGGGGGAATCAGCCACAAATCTTCTCCACGCAGGCTCCACCGAACAAGGAATGCGCACAAACAGCTGTAGGAGGATCCCATTTTGATATGGCGTCTTCTCGGGACAGATTACGCAACCTCTCTGTCACCGTCCCTGTCATCCTTTTGCGTGTGGGAGGATTGAGTGCATTGTGCTGATGCGTTACAGCTAAATGTTCTTAGGCAAGAGGGATGGATTGTGTTCGAAGGCACCGCTCAGATCGGCTCTTTTAGATATGCAGCTCAGGTTTACCCGAAAGGTTCACAAATCACTCGCTCTCTTTGTTGAGGTCAAAGCAAGTAGCTACACCGTCTTAATTGCCAGCGATTTGAGAAATGTGCCAAATGTGCTCGGAGGGCCCTTTTTGAAAGGACCTCAATATGCAAAAAGCAATCCCTCCCGGGGGACCGAGGGAAACTGATCAGCGGACAATTTCTTCACATCCAGCACGAAGTGACTCCAAACTTATGCCAGTGGAGTATTACTGATACACACAATTTGACGTGAACTGAGAAGCTACACGAGCTGCACCCTTCATTACTTAGATGTATTTAGTAAGTCAGCTCAGGCCTCCTCTGCATAGACACTCTGAACAGGTAAAAAAA
The DNA here is from genome assembly GCA_900302685.1 of Spondyliosoma cantharus. NCBI lineage: Eukaryota > Metazoa > Chordata > Actinopteri > Spariformes > Sparidae > Spondyliosoma > Spondyliosoma cantharus. The sequence goes on along the minus strand of OMLP01028742.1, from coordinate 28,791 downwards.
ATCGCTTCTGTGACCGGATCTGGACACAGGTTGGTGGGTGAATGCTGAGTCGATGTATTTCTCCGGCTTTCTATCTATCCCTCTTTCACTGCATCGGTTGATTAACATGTGGTAGTCACCTAAAATTAGAGACCGCAGATAAAATGCGGGGCTGCTTCCTTCATGCAATTTTTAGGGAGTCAGTCAGCTGAATAAGAGGGCCTTCATACAGCCGGCAGGCAGTTCTGGATGACAGATGCTGGTAGATGTAAGTGTCTATATGTGTCTTTTGTTTATTGCTGCTGCTTAAAGTACAACAGGTAAGCACAACATGCACTTTAGTACGTGGAGGTCGGCTAAAGAACAGCAGAAGAGCAGCATCCACAGTAAGATGCTAATGTTTTTTTTTTT
>OMLP01028742.1:0-13253 GCA_900302685.1 Spondyliosoma cantharus | reverse complement strand
CTGCTATGCTGCCAGTGTTGAAAGTGCGCCGCTGACACTGTTACTGTGTTCTGTGCAAACACGCTGAAATGTACACCAACTGTAGATGACACTAATGATAATAAGCAGCGGGGAATATTTTTCTTAATACCAGACAGTGCTGAGGCTCTCTCTTATTAGGAGCTGAAAGTCCAGCCACTGAATTTCACAACAAGAAAAGCAGTTTATTCTGACAAATACAGAAAGTACACAATGCTATTTACATTAATTACTGGGCAGACACCAGTTGCATTAACATTCAGCTGCAGGACGTAAAAAAAAGAACAACCTCCACGATGCCCTTGCGAGATGGTGAATTTTACGGCCAAGCCCTCTGTGTTGGGCATTCATTGAATAAAATCCCCCATGACTTGTTATATGGCAGCTAAGAGGAGATGGATCACCCGCTCAAAGCAGATGTTGCCACCACACACGGGGCCCCTCTGAAAAAACAATGTGATCCTCGAGGACCAACTAAAGCGCGCACGGAGGCAGACGCAAACAAAACACAGACTAACACACACACTGATCTTAATATATTGCATGGACGTGCCCCGCTGCTTGTAGGCCAACACGGACACACGAACACACGAATGCACTCCTTTCATATACTTTGGCGGCGCACAGACACACAAATATAGCCACAGACACACAATGGGATTTCAGCCGGCGCGCAAAGCGCACATCAGGCTTTATTTGTTTGGGTTTTTTTTTTTTTTCTCAGAGCCGCTACAGCTGGGAAGGACATCACACGGCGAGAAGCTGTCGATAAAACCCGCTCAGTGTGCCCCGTGGTGTTTATTTTAGTATAAAAGGTGAGGTCACACTGTGTTGCAGACAGCAACTTTCTATAGAGCGAATACATCCAAAACACAGATGCAATCATAGTGTATATATTCTGAATTTCTGCTCCATAAAGGTAATGTTTTATAGATCTTTTCTTTTTTTAAAGACAAACACAAAAGCAGGAATTAAAAAAAAAAATGCATGTATTCATGCTCTGAAAACTGACTAATGAAGAAGCACTTCAAAGGGGACTATTTTTTTTTAAATTCTTTTTTACTATCCCCCGTTTTCCTTTAGACACTTCAGATGCTTGCATGTTTTGTAAGTCACCACTGTCATGGGAATAGAAAACGGGAGTACGTGCACACACAGAGCTTAAATGTCAACCTGCCTCCCATGGGTAAATGACTCATATGGTGCTTCGAGACTGAAGCAGAAAGGTGTGTAATAGAGCCAAACTGGACCCCAGTTAGGAGCTGATGGTAGCTGGCCTAGTTAAGACCCGCACCTGCATGTTGTTTTAGGCGTTCTTTTACGTTTCTTTCATCAGAAAACAATATCCTAACCTTGCCGTCTCGGCTGCAGTCGAGTTGAGGCGAGGCGAGGAGTGTTTTTTTTTTTCCAGCGCGGAGACGGATGCGGCATGATGTAAGCCCACAGACAACTTTAATCTTGCAATTTTTAGGTGAAAGTCCATCTCTCCTCTGCAGGAAGGACACTGGCTACGAGCTCTGTGTGCAAAACTTCCCCCCATTGTCTCTTTTGTGTGATCTGTAAATGAGAGACGATTTGCATTACGTGGCATTGGTAAAGGGATTAGGAGACATGATTTATGCTCGAAAGACATTTATCGTTCAAAGCAAATGAGTTTCTTTTCTCAGCGGAACAATGGGGGACTGCCTGACTCCTCCCTTAATCTTTGTGAACAAAAAGGGCTCACTAAACTGGAACTGAGGGTCCATGTAATTCAGACCCTGATTAAGCCACTTCTCCTAATTTTACATTAGCCTGGCTTTCTATTCCCCTCTGTTATGAGCATTAATCACGCTTCGCACAAGCCAATCGGAGGTCAAAACAATCGGATGGGATGCCTTTTTTTATTGGTTATTGTCGAGGCAGGGTCTTGATCAAGGGTTTTCCTCTGTGAGTGAAATAGCTGGAGAGTTCGGAGAAGGCAAAGTGAAGAGAAAAATGCTCCTGTTTCTTTTAGTTTTGTCTTTCCTTTTCTCTTTGTCCAGACAGCCATTTGCAGAGCATAAGCTGAAGGTGCCTTTCATTTCTCTGAAATAGGCAGTTACAAAAAAACAAAACCCTCGACTGTTTACCACTGTCCTTTTTGAAAATGATTTGTTTGAATTGGTCCCCGACACAGCTCCAGGATATTTTGTCGTTAATGTCCCAGATCCGAAAAATGTTTTTGACCTCCTCCTTCTCCTCCCTAACCCGTCTCCGGCGCAACGCACCTGCAACCACGGATCTGAAAACACACGCTGTAACTCCTGCTTGAACCCCGGTCGAGAAACCCCACAGTGTTGGATGAAGAGCTTCCTGCACACCGTACGTCATGTATTTTCCACAATCATCAGAGGTTTGCACGTGATCGCGATGAGCCCAAGGGGACGTCAGAGTCAAAGAAGACGATATGATTGGCATGACTTTCAACCTTGGTGGTGGGGCTTCGCGGTGATGTGGGGGTGAGTGGGTGGACGGGGAGGGGGTTGGGTTGGCTGTTAACACATGGCATGGTACTCAGCCAGGGAGATTAATGGTTCTGACTGCATCAGCCCAGTGACTGGGGATCAGAGGATGTAATTGGGTTGAGCCCAAATATGGGCATTCTAGACAGCTGCTCATAGCGGGCGCCAATCACACACTCCCATCCCTGCCACGCTTCCAGTTGTTCGCCACCTCAGGTAAAGATACTTGAATACTCTTATGCACTGGAGAGGCTGCTTTGAGATTTTTGCTCTTGATTACTCGTCTAATGTTTAAAGAGAAAATCAAACATCAATTATTTCAAACCCCTCTGAAAAAGGAATCACTTATTATCAACACTCCGGAGAATGACTTGCAGGAGTAATATTTCAAAGAAAAGCCATTGTATTATTTAATTTTTTTTTAAATCTTTCATATTGATTAACATTCTTTGAAGGTGCACATAACTTAATTTCAAATACAGCTAGACGTATATAAAACCCATTAAACAGCCCGTGTAGAGAAAGAGTATAGCATTTTTTATTTTAACAACAAAAGCTGAGGCGTCCTTGGGGTCGAAAATTAATGTGTCAGGTTCAGCAATCAATGGTTGCACGGCATCCTGTTGTTTTAATGTAACAAACAAATCACAGGTCAATCCTCAAAGCATCATGCTTGTTAGACCCATAGGCTTGAGGCTAGGAACTTGGATGAAAGCCAGGGGCATTTAAAACAGTCTTCTATCCAAAGAAGGAGATGAAAGATCACTTTTAACTCCTGCTATGCTGCCAGTGTTGAAAGTGCGCCGCTGACACTGTTACTGTGTTCTGTGCAAACGCGCTAAAACGTACGCCAACTGTAGATGACACTAATGATATATAGGGGAATGTTTTGTTATTACCAGACAGTGCCGAGGCTCTCTCTTATGAGGGATTAAAAAATCCTGCCACTTTTAACTTTCAAAAGATTTTTTTTTAAGAGAAGCACAAAATGCTTCTGATCAAGAGAGAAGATTCGTAGTTTTAGATCCTTCCATCCTGGAAAAATGTATAAAAAAAAAATTACTTGCTATCATTGTAAACACACTTTCAATCGAATTAATAATCATTAAAACGTATTTATAGTCATCACCAGTCGTAATTTTTCGCTGCAATGCGTAACAGGTCACTCTTTATGTTGGCTAGCGGTTAGCCAACGTTCACTGGCTAGAGACAACAACATAAACCAGTGTTTGCAGCTGTCTGAGTTATTGAGAGACTCTGGTGTTTAGCTGGCAGGGTGAGTATGGGCAGCTGTGGCTCGGGGGTAGAGCCAGTGTCTTGTTGTCGGGAGGTTGCTGGTTTGATCTCCCCTGTTCTGCATGTCGAAGGGTCAAGATACTGAACCACCAAACTGCTCCTGATGGCAGTCACCGCCATCAGTGTCTGAATTACTGTAAGTCACTTTGGAAAAACGTGTCAGTTAAATGCTTCAACGTTAAAGCACTTTTGGTGTCACCTTCAGAAATTGCCCCAAATAGATATCAAAGATTTGCCCTTGATGCAAAAACAGGGAGAACATGTAAACTCCACACAGGAAGTTCCCGGCCTGGAATCAAACCCAGCACCTTTTCCTGTCTCTCCACACTGTCATGCTGTAAGAGAATTTAAACTGCCTTTAACAAGCTGCTCGGTAAAGCTTGAGCAATTTTGAGAAACTCCTCAGAGGCACAGCACAGACAAAATCAAAGTGTTACTCTTGTGTCTACACATTGGTGATTAAAAGGTTCTTTATGTGTACAAATTCTACCTAACTGTACCTAAATGAAGTAATAATCTTTACTTCAAAACTAACCAACTTGAAACGAGCCGGTCCTGCTCTTTTGACATTGTCACGCTCCCCTAATTCCAGCAAAGTCCCCACTCTGATCCCAGCTGTAGCCGGGAAGAAATCATGTAAATTTATTGGTGACATTGAGATGGTTCTTTGCTATTCAAATGAGGCCTGCCTCGTCAGACGCTAAACGGTGCCACGTATTGGCTGGTAGCGGTAACCTCACCGCAAACAGCTGTGACCCCATGCAGGAAGTCAGACATCCCACTTCCTGTGGCAAGCTGTGCCGCTGGCTCTCTTGGCCGAGGATGGCTTTCTAATTGGTGTCCTCTCACCCCTTTACTCTGAGATGCTCCTGCCTGACAGGTCTTGGCAGCGGGAGGAGATGTCCTTGGGGAGAAAAAAAGTCAGATCTGAGAAAATGCCAGAGTACAACATTTTTCAAAAAACGTCCCTCAAAGTCTTTTCAGAAAGTAAACTGAGGGGGAGTTTCATTATAAAGACCGTCAATGAAAGGAATCCGCGTGAGCCTCTCATGAGCTGGTGACCTGATATTGATGCAAGTGAGATGCTTTAGGGTAAATACAAATACAGTACTCATATTGTATTAGCTCAGAGTTCTGGCAAGTTTAATAGACGACATGCAGTCAATCGCACAAAATGCCAGTTTCTACACAATGCTGCTTTAAAGAAGACAGCAGTATGGAACCAGGAGATTAAAAAGAAGCGAGAATTGAATCAGGCCTGATAACATATGTTTAGAGGCATATTCATTTTGTGCAGTGCAAAATTATGGCCTACAGTACCGAGAAAATATAATTAGCTCTGTAATTGCCTTTTAAAAGCAATTTAGTCATAAGCATCATCAAAGACACAAACACTGCCAACCTAAAATACACAAGGGTCACTTTCCGTCATGATTCACTCGCTGCACTTTTGACTTCAGGTTCAGTTCTGGATCATGCACCCTCCAGCAGTTCTTTGATGATTTCGTTATAGTGGGTGTCTGGAGGAGTAAGGGGAACCATCTGCAGCTAAATGTCAGTAAGATCAAGGGGCTGGTGGTGGATTTCCGACAGGGCGAGAAGCTACTGACACCTGTCATCATTCCGGGTGAAGAGGTGGAGACGGTGTGGACCTACAAGTACCTGCGAGTGTGCATCAACAAAACCTGGTCGATCTGACAAAAGAGAGACACTGTACGAGAGAGGGCAGCGCAGACTATGCAACAGACTTTCTCTTCATGTTCAAATCCAGCAGCCGAGCCCAGGGCATTCTGGATTGTGTCTATAAATTTAGGAGTGTGGGTCAAAGGTTTAAACACAGGCTGTATTAAACCACTGGTGAAAAGGATTTTTCTTCTGAGACAACACCTTCCTACTTCCATTTGTTCTGGTGCAACTACTGCTGCTGTTTTGCTCTTATTGCTGTATTATATAGGTTACATTTTATGAAAAAGGTACACAACGATGTGAGTAGGTACTGAGGAGCGAGCGAGGAATGAGGCAGGACAGAACAACTTGATAGAAAATGAAGTGTTGATGAGTAATTCCTGAATAACTGTGAAAACTATTTAGTGGAAATTAATGACTTAGTAGACAACAGACTCGGAGATACGACATTAATTAATTATTAGGTAATGATTACTTAAAAAAATATCTGTGAATTGATGCAGATTCACCACTTTCTTCACACGTTTAACTATCAACCAACCGCCGATTAGCAAAAACTAAGGATGACTCATTAATTACTAATTACTGAAGCATTAGTTACTCTTTTTGTGCACCTTCAAGGAACGTGAAACACAATACTGAGTATTTAAGCAATAAACTAATTAAATACTAATTACTCTTTTCACGAGGAGTTCACAATTAGTACAGTAAGTAATTATCATTAAAGGAGTCTTTTGGGTAACTACCCAGTATGACGGTCCACTTTACTTGAAGCGTCAGTAATTAAACAGTAACTAATGATTCAGTAATTAGTAATTAACGAGTCACCATTAGTTTATGACCAATCAGCAGGCGGTTGATGAAACAACTCATGAAATAAGTGGTCAGCATGTTGATTCGGGAAATATTATATGAACTCATCATCACCTTATGATTCACTAACGTAGTAGACCTTCCCGGTCTGTCCTCTATCAATTCATCATTATCTACAGCATAGTCCTCGAATCGCAGTTATTTAGGACTTCCTCCTTAACGATTCATTAACTGTCCAGTCGTTGCTGATTCGTCCATCACTCACTCCTCGTTCACTGCTTGCATTTTTTGTGGACCTTGTGGTTATGCGTTACCGCTTTATGTAATGCGGTACGTGGATTCATACTACATCGCTGCTCTAGAGCTGAAACTGCCTCTTTTGTATCCTTTGTGCGTGTTTACATAACCTCTTTTGCTCTATTTGTGTTTGCATTCACATTCTCTGATGTATCCGGTTGCTGTTTTCTTCTGTAAGTGCGTCCCCAAGGCGATTATTAAATTCCCATCTTATCTTATCTTCCTATTGACAGAACACAATATTTTCACCTCAAATGTCTGCACCCTATATGAAATCCAATTGTAAGGGGTAGAGATGCTGCTCTAAGAGTTAATGGAATAGAGGAATCCAGCGCGTGGAACATACAGCATCCTTGATATCCATGGTTTTGATATCGAGTGCACTAGCTGTGCTTTCAGACTTTATCTGATGATGCACAGAGGAAAGGAGCACTATCTATATTGTTAAAGCCAAAGTCGGTGGGCATCACACATCGAAATGTCAGGCTTGGGCTAAATTCAGAGAATAAATTATTCATATGGTCCTAGTAAAGGCTGTGCATGAGGTCACCAGCAGGCCTCACCAGCAAAGAAGAACTTGACAGGGAGCGGCACACAAGTAGTCCTCCAACCCCTGTTCAGAAGAGGCGGGGGGGTCATCACCGAAGCAGCTGTTCAAGCAAGCAGGGGAAGTGACCTGCTCAGTAAACCATAAACAAGTGTGAAGAATATGCAAAAAAGGCTTCCACACTGTACACTGTGAGTTGGATTTGGCAGGATAGCGTGCTCACCTTGGGGAGGTGACGAATTGAGATGAGAGAGGCACGCCAAGTCAAACACGCCGGTGTCACTGCGGATTTAAGAAAGCGTTTGATCCCGCCGATGTACCCAACGTCGTGACAGGAATCTTTGCCACCACCTATTAGATGACAGGAAAAACAATCTCGGGTCAAATGAAACACAGTGTTGTTGATTGGGCTGCGCTGCCGGTGTGTATGTGCGTGTATGTGTGTGTGTGTGTGCGCGAGATCACACGGAGGAAAACATCAAATGTAGTTATTGTGTCTCGACTTGATTTAGATAGCAGGAAAGCTTGGAGGGATTACAGAGACATCGGGACAAAAGACTAAGACAGGCAACAAACATTAGATCTTACAATATGTCTACTGGGGAGCAGCTCCACATAGATATGATGGCTTCTGAGAGATTATTTCAAATGTAGAGGCTCAATCCTGAGGGGGGAAAGTCACTGAGTTTCAGCTGTTATCCTTATGTGGTGGGACAGTTCGGTCTAAATTAACCGACGTTTACATTCCTCACATAGCCGGGGAGAGGACAGAAGTGTTTATGTGCTGCCTCTAATCTGTTTTGTTGCAGATCATGATTTGAAGGCTCGAAAACTGATTCTGTATTGAGCCCTTATTAAAAAACGTAGGGGAAAAAAAGTATTTGTTGCTAGAGGAAGATGTCGAAGCTGCTATTTCTTAGTTAAAGCTGATGCCCCCTGTGGACAGAAGGGGCATGAGTACCATGGCCTCGTACCATTAAGATCATTTAGTATGGGCATTTGTTTTGGAAGCAGGGGAAAGAAATCCGCAACGTACTGTTGTGAAAGCTGATGTGTTGCATAGCAATGCGGTGATGTTTCTATCAGTGCCAGTGTCAGATTAAAGCTGCTGTAAGTGTTAAGTAGCTCTGTTTGCCAACAGTAATTAATGTAAAGGCTGTGCATTAGTGAACGGAGTGTGCAGTTTTCCGCCGACTTTATCCGATCCGGAAAGAAGACGTTGAAAGAAGACCCAAAGAGATGGCCCTGTCTTGCCTAGGGAACACGCAGAGACCAAGATGCTCCCGTTCTGGCACCTGCACCGCTACAGGGAAAGCTACCCGTTCGAGCGTTCGCGGCGACGGCTTATACTAACGAAACAGGCCAAGCGATGAAAAACCCTCGAAGGAAAGAAAACGTAAAGATAGCTGCCTCAAAGTCGCGTAGGAGGGCATTGGTAACTGCAAAAACAGACAGGAAGTTAGCCAAAATGATGCTTACAGCAGCTTTGATAACGATAATTTGACGATGGTGAAACAAAGTAAACTTTGTTTCAGTAGCATTTAAATCCATAGAGCCGTGTTAATCCTGCTGAAGCTGAGCCACATTTTAATTCATCAACACATCCGCGGTAGCAAGGTCAGCAGTTGTTCTGCTGCCGTCTGACAATAAGGAAGTAAAAGAAAGACACAATGTATTTTTGATATCATCAGAGAAGTTTGTACTTCTGTTTGATCTGACTACAGAGCAGCTTCCTGAATTCACGATCAGCACTTTACCATAAAAAAATATATATTTAATTCAGTGACATTCATTAAGAATAACTATAACCTTCTTGCTTATGATCTTGTTTGCTTATATAGATCATAGAGGAATTAAATTGAGAGTTTAATAACCTATAATTTTTTTTTTAGAATTACGATTAAAATTCGCTAGGTTTCAAGAAATATCAGCCATATTAGAAAATGTTGATTTTAATGTCACTTATCAAACCAAAAATATGTTTTTATTGATTTTTATTTTGTATTTTTATGTATGCAGCAAATGCAATGTTTGTGTGTGCGTACAGTTTTTTAGCGCACACATCTGACACAAGCCGAGGACCGCGTTGCTCTAAAGAGAAAAGTTTTATTGAACCACTTAATCCCGAAAGACAAAAGCAACCTCTTCCCGTCTTGCAAGACCTTTCTCTCTTTCAGAAACACGGGTTGCTATATTTCTATTGTGCATCTCTGTGGCAGTGACAAGGAAACCGATGCTGACCTTCATTTAGACTATGGCATGACAATACCGGAGGGGAATAAGAAAGTGAGAGGGAAAAAGAAAAACGGAAAATCAATAGCTCATTTTCGGCTTTTTTGTATAGGGATTCTGATGTTTGCTGAGATAAAGGTCGACAAGCCTGAGAGATCTCTCATACCGTCTCAACTTGAACAACCCTGAAATTGCTATTGTGTCCACGGCAATTTAGAACTGAGGAATCAGATTTTTGCCCGAGACCCCTTTAATGTGTCTCATGGAGATACAGCTCAGATGTGCGTGGTGCCTATTTATACCCGATACCTTAATTCCCAAGCAAACATAAAACCTATAATACCTCAGCTGAAAACCGAGTCTTATTCCAGAGGTCAGGCATTCTGCTGCGTGTGCTCTATATGACATTAACGATCACATATGACATGAACTAATGAGGAGATAAATTATGAAACACATGATTTATAATGGTAACTGGAATATTCTGTGTTAAGATAAGCGCATTTTAATTATGCTAACACATATGGAGTTGTATGGATTCTGAGAAAAAGCATCCACACAGCTGGTTAGGTGTGTCTAAGCCTTATTTTAAACTTCAGGTACACGATACAAGATAATTGATGGGAAAACATCAGAAACAGCTTGGGTGGGAGGACCAAGCAGATGTTTAATTCTGATTGCGTGAATTACGATTGATGAGGAGATGTCTTTGAGGCAAAGCTACGGACTAAAGAGGAACAATTTGCTTTCCCGACTGACTCGGCAGTTAGCGATCACAAACATACTCAAATCTGGCCTGTGATCAGGATGAGAACAGATTAAAGCTGCCCACGTGCATCAGGTCTCTGAATCAACCACATCAATTGGAAAACACAGAATGCCAAAGGTGCGAAATGATAACTATGATAATGAGAAATAATCATAAATGTATAAATAGTAAAGAGCTCGGACTGCCTTGAATACTGTTTTTTATTATTTTTTTTCCTTCACGACAACCTGACGACATTTCATAGTCAGCTCATTTATTGGTCATCCGCTTCAGGCACAGCACACCCAAGAAGTGCAGCGACTCACTCGTCCAGCCGCTCAGCCTGTCTATTTGGACTGAAGTGATTTGCAGCGACTCCAATCAGAACTTGTCGTATTTTTATGTCGGAAAATATTTCTCGATTTTCTCTCTGACATCCTCCGGCTCACTGCTGCCTGAACGCCTCTGCCTGATTCGTGGAGTTGCCTGATAGATAGATGGTTTTACTTGCTGGGAGTAACCACTAACTGCTGCTAACTATATAGATGGGAACATTTTCTTCCCATCTGCAGCTTGCCTCATCAACGAGGCCCTCGACATTCATGAAAGTTTTAGTCACTGACTATCTTATTCTGCAAATTGCAATCAGTATCTACTGCGACCTTGCACAATCTAGGTTGAACTTTTTGCACGACTGTTCACCCACTTACAATGTTACATTTATATTCACACTCTATTTATATTTTTAAAGTTTTTTTTATGTCTTCTAAGTACTTTTAGTATTGTTTGTTATTTTGCACCTACAGACCACAGCGAATTCCTTGTATGTGTAAACTTACTTGGCAGTTAAAGCAATTCTGTTACTGAGTGTGATTCTAACTGCTGCTAGTGCTGCTAACTATAACATTTACTGCCTTTGGCTAGTTAGCCCAGTTGGCTGTGCAGCTAGAGGCCCTACTAGCTGTTTCTCTGTCAGCTGGATCCCCTTACGTTAAGTCTAAAAACTTCCTCCCCGTGCTGCTAACTTTAACATTAACGGCTAGCTAGCTAGCTCAGTTAGCTGTGCAGCTAGTGGTCGTATTTGCTGACTTTCTGTCAGCTCGCTCTCCACACACTGGGCACACACTTTTTTCTCCTCTCAGTGGTTTGAAGCTCTATGTGCTAAAGAGTCAGCTGGCTATAGGCCCGCTAGCTGTAGCTGCTAACTGAGATAACTAGCTGCACGGCTAACCAAGTAGCCAAACAACAAGTAAAGCTGTCTGTCCATGAGGAAACAGTCAGTTACTTGAGTTATTTTCTCCATAAAATATGATCCAGTTTCACCACAATCGGTGAATGCAGTTACGAAGTGAGCAAGAGCACAGGGCGGTGCTCACATTGCTGTCTGATCCGTGGGTGCTGCCTGTGGGGTCGGCAGTTGGTCTGCGCTGAAAAAAAAAAGTTAACTGAACAGAATCCAAAATTACAAATGAGAAAAAGTCAACATTAAATACATTTTTTAAAAAATGTTTCCTCAATCTTGTACATCAGAAAAAATGGTGCCACCATGATATTGATCATTCACCTAATGTGAAAATGAATCCCCGACTTCCGTCGCAGCTGAGCTGTCCGTCCCTCACCAGACGCTCCCTGTTGTGTGTTCCCGCAATAATTTGTGGCTTCCGAGGATGTTATGATTACGTCCACGGGGGGACTTCCACATCCATCCCCACTTCCATCACTTCCCTCACTCAAAAGGGGACAAGTGTCAAGTTCACAGCCTCTGATAATTATGATGTCTTCTCGCGGCAGGAGGGACATGTCGAAATGGGTCAGAAAACCTTCAACTCAACCTGTGTCAGGGCTACTTTAGACAAGGGGAAAAGTAAGACAGTATCTCTCCCAGGATGACACAGGAGCCAATAAACATTCAACACACAGTCGAAAAAAGAAAGTCTTTATTTTGACATCTTTATTTAAAGCTGTCTGTGGCGAAGCTGTCCTCTCCTCTGGAGCCTTAAGCGCGACTGAATCATAAAGTTTGAGTTTTTGTGATGGAGACTGAGCAGCAGTGTGTGTTGACGGGGGGAGAGCGCCAAGCCCAAGCACTAAATAAATAACATCGCGAACTGCTTTGCTTTCTGGAGTGGCCATTTCAACTTAGATATGTATTTGTTTTCCTCAAGGTTGGTCCATGCAGAATTAAATATCACACCATCAATCAACACAACCCGGAGCGTGTGTGTACTGAATTATGCTGTGTGCTAAATTTTAGATTTCATTTTTTCCGTTTTGTTTTTTTGGGAGTTTGTTGATCCAGTTTTTGAGGCCGCGCTTTGTACTGTTGTTTATCGAGACAAAAACAAACAAAAAAATCTGCGTGGTGATATTGCCAAGTGAGCAACACATAAGTTGAACATTGCACACTTCATGAGGACGCTATTCTACAGAGTTATTATATTGAATGCATTGAATTATAGAGGTGCTTATGATAGTCTCCAACCCTTGCATTATGGTGGTGTTACATTAAGTAGGCGTGCTTGGATACAGCCTCATTGGTCCTGCTCACAGTGTGTAGTGCGGAGGGGTCAATTGTGGAGATAATGCCCTTATGAGATAAGTCAGGGAATAATCTGTATCCTTGTTCAACGACTTGATGAAGGATGTATTAGTTTGCTCTACCCTGTCTGTGGTTCTCACCTTTAAACCCACAAATTCCTGTGAAAGATGTAAATCTTTAAAAAAAAAAAGGAATCAATTATTTTTTTCTATTTTAAAAAAAGATTATTAATTTGGTAAAACAGCTGGGATACAAACAGCGACTTTTAAACTAATGTAAGTCGAATAGGAGGAAATGGTAGATCTTTGGGGGGCCTCTTTTGCGCCGCTGAGGAATACATTGCTCTTGTTTTGCCTCATTTGTCCCAGCACCAGGACTTTTTGAGGCCTCGAGCGACTCTTGTATGATGAATTGTCATGTTCCCCTACAACGATACACGGGTCACTTGTCTGCAGACCTGATGAAGACCCATTGATTTAAACTTTGTCAATAACCAAATGTCACGATGACCAGGTGATTGTAGCTGGACCACAAAGGCTGGACAACCGCAATGGGGGAAAAAGGTTTAGTGGCGTGCGGAGGTGGCAGTCGCCG